>JAVIAB010000073.1:4641726-4932358 GCA_032433765.1 Megaustenia siamemsis
CATCCAATTCTACATATTCTTCTATAAATCCACATTTCAAAGGCTTCAATTTTCTATTCTGTTTTCTTGTCTAATGTCCATATTTCTTCACCATTAAGGAATATTGAGAAGATGTAACATTTTGCTATTCTTACTTTTAGCCCTTGTGTTATTTGTTTTGATATTAGTATATTTTTCATGGCATTAAAATTACTTTTTGCCATACCTATTCTTTTTTTAATTTCAGTTGTACATTTTCCATCACTGGTTATAGTATGTCCCAAGTAGTGGTAGTTCTGAACTGTCTCCAGATGTATTTCTTCAACTTTGATATGTATTTGTAGGCTTTGAGAATTTTCTTTGTTTATGATCATAGTTTTAGTCTTTTTCATGTTCATATCTAGTCCATATTTTTTGCTTGTAATGTTTATCACATTAAGTAATTGTTGTTGGTCTTTAGGATTTTCTGCTAGTAGAACAGTATCATCAGCATATCTTAGGTTATTGATTATCTTCCCATTATAAAGTATATATAAAGTATATTATAAAGTATATTATAGAGTATTCTATAAGGTAAATTATAAATTTATATATAAATATATATTATAAAGTACTCTACATGCATGGTATCAATATATGTTTGGTGAAAAAAAAGGTTTTATATGTAGGCTGGCTCTAAGATATGTATAGTGCTCTTTAAACATATTAGAAGTTTAGTTATGTCTATTTTGGTAAAAGCGCTTATCTTGTGACTGCTTTCTTTATGGCTTAGGTCTTCAAATTGTTTTCAAAATATACATTACCCTCTGATGCCGCCTCCCCACACCCTGCAAAATTCGAATTTGCATTTTATGTTTTATATTTTCATTGAACAATCGAATGGACTATTTCCCTTCATCTATTTCTGTAATAAATGCTGCCTGCTCTTCTATTAATCGTCCACACGCCACTGCTACTAGTTTTAATTACGTTGTCTCAAATTGTACTGCTACAGTTTTATACAACCATTAGTTACAAACCATACTGTAGTCTTGTTCCGCTAATGTTCATGTATCTTTGTTAGATTGTATGTTATTTGCTCTTGCATGTTCAAACTTAACATTTGTGTATCATCTCATCAAAGGTGAATTACCATGTTGTCTTAGATGTAATTGATGCATATTTCTCTACAACTAGAGAGAGAGACAATTATCATTCCTTGCATTATATTAGTCCCTTTCCCTTCCCCTCCCATATATCGCTTTTCTTGCATACATTCACTTCATCTGCTAATAATAAAGACAATACTGTTTTTGATTATTGAACACGTAATATCCTCAATCACCGAACTGATTTTACTATTATTTCTGTAAATCTATTTACTTTTTCGTGAAATACGAAATTAAATTATTTTAAAATGTCATTTTACTTCAATATTTAAATTTTAAATATTTTTGTTGGCGTTCCCATGACAACGTCTATTCTTCATCGCTCCCAATTAAGTGGACATTGATGCTGTGTGTTGTTGCTTGGAGTATATTGCTGGTACAGCCATAGTTCACACTTCTTGTCGCAGATACTCAAATATGAGCCGGCAACTGCATCCACCTAATCATGACAGACATCGATGCAAGTGCATGGATTTAAGATGTGAATCATGAATTAAAATAATTCTTGAAACATTCGTTTTTACATGTAAATTATTGTGCTTTTGTATACTTATCAGATTGTCCCTTTCCTGAGATGTAGTAACCAGCCATGTGGTAGTTGGTACATCTGTAATGCGATCAGAGGACATTTAGTTGTAGTCCTGATGGATTTAAAGTACCCTAATTTCGTAGAAAAATACGCATATTACGTCATGGGTATCTTTTTACATCTGTGTATACATATATTTATATTTCTATATATATATGTGTGTGTTTAAAGCGAGATAGATAGATAGATAGATAGACAGACAGACAGACAGACAGACAGTCAGACAGACAGACAGACAGATAGACAGATAGACAGATAGACAGATAGATAGATAGATAGATAGATAGATAGATAGATAGATAGATAGATAGATAGATAGATAGATAGATAGACAGACAGACAGACAGACAGACAGACAGACAGACAGACAGACAGACAGACAGACAGACAGGCAGGCAGGCAGGCAGGCAGGCAGGCAGGCAGGCAGGCAGGCAGCAGACAGACAGACAGACAGACAGACAGACAGACAGACAGACAGACAGACAGACAGACAGAGAGACAGACAGACAGACAGACAGACAGACAGACAGACACCAGACAGATAGATAGATAGATAGATAGATCTAGATAGCGACGAAACTTGGGTATTATGTGCTAAATAATAACCTTATCTGAACTTGTTCAAACTGAGATAATTAAGACAGACTCTTGTCAGCAAATTGTTGAACAATGCTTCCAACTTCAACGTTACCTACGGCCACTAAAATGGACATCAGACGTGCAATTTGCAGTCCCAAATCTGTTAGCAGCATGGTCGTACGAGGATTCTCAAAGTAAAACTTGTAGACACCAAATATTGATGTTCTTAGTCCAGGAGGCCTCCTACCATTCCGTTGTAGAGATGCCAGCCTTCGAGATGTGAAACAGCGACACAGATGCGCCAAAGAAAGGCGAATCGATAATGGCAGGCAGGTGGCGGGTTGCTGTCAAACAAGACATGAAGGGAGGACAAACAAAGATGTAAATCATGGGAGACTAAAAGCTAACATGTCAAGAGCTAGCATCAATGAAATATACAATCTGTCCTCGTGACTACCACTCTAATATTTATATGTTTAGATGAAACTGTCTTTACTGTAATAATGGGAATCATGAAGAAAGAACTAACTGTCCTTCAACGCTGAGAGACTAACAATTACAATTGTGGATAATAACTGAGTTGACTGTTAAATTATGAGGGTTACTAGACGTTGTCGTGTCCGGTTAGCGCAATCGATAGGCGGTTGGCTTACCACGGCAACAGCCGGGGTTCGTAATCCTGGCGAGGACACCTGGGTTTTACTAATTCCCTAAAAATTAGTAGGAGCCGCGATAGCTCAGTGGTTAGTGAACTGGACTACTACGGACAAGGGGTAGGGTTCGATCCCAACCGACGGCTCCGGGTTCACCCAGCCTTAAATGGGTACCGGATTTTTTCTGGGAAAGTAAAAGCAGCACGGGCGTAATACCGACCACATTACCCCAAAAATCATGTGCTGAAGGTCTGTAAAATATAGGGTCACTAACACCATATTTCCCTATACGCCACTTGGCGTGACGGGGGGTACTTTTTTTTTTTTACTAGACGTTGTCAGCAATTATTAGAGACATCTGTTTATTATCGTATGCCGGGGCAATCTGTGATGAGAGCTACCGAGAAATTGGTTATTTAGGCATTTGGTCAACTCACGCACTGATATGGTACAATCATTACTACATGATTACGGTGATAACTTGGAAATCCGTAAAATCGTGAATCAAATGTAACCCACCATTTATCAAACACAATGTTACAGATTATTTCAAGCTTCATTTAGTTTTAGTTTAGTTGAGAAGATCGATGAGCACCAGTGACACAGTTATGAAGGTATTATATTACCAGCTTAATATCAGTAACTTATTTATGAAGGTATTATATTACCTGCTTAATATCAGTAACTTATTTATGAAGGTATTATATTACCAGCTTAATATCAGTAACTTATTTATGAAGGTATTATATTACCAGCTTAATATCAGTAACTTATTTATGAAGGTATTATATTACCAGCTTAATATCAGTAACTTATTTATGAAGGTATTATATTACCTGCTTAATATCAGTAACTTATTTATGAAGACACTTTACTACAAAGATTTTACCGGTAGCGCCTTCATGGAAACACAAACAAACTACCATCATATTACCAGGACTATGTTCATGGATCCATTATACTACCAATATATCAATATAAACAGAACAGTGATAATAGAGACAGATCACAACAAGCACATTACTAGTACGTGTCAATGCAAACAGATCACAACAAGCACATTACTAGTACGTGTCAATGCAAACAGATCACAACAAGCACATTACTAGTACGTGTCAATGCAAACAGATCACAACAAGCACATTACTAGTACGTGTCAATGCAAACAGATCACAACAAGCACATTACTAGTACGTGTCAATGCAAACAGATCACAACAAGCACATTACTAGTACGTGTCAATGCAAACAGATCACAACAAGCACATTACTAGTACGTGTCAATGCAAACAGATCACAACAAGCACATTACTAGTACGTGTCAATGCAAACAGATCACAACAAGCACATTACTAGTACGTGTCAATGCAAACAGATCACAACAAGCACATTACTAGTACGTGTCAATGCAAACAGATCACAACAAGCACATTACTAGTACGTGTCAATGCAAACAGATCACAACAAGCACATTACTAGTACGTGTCAATGCAAACAGATCACAACAAGCACATTACTAGTACGTGTCAATGCAAACAGATCACAACAAGCACATTACTAGTACGTGTCAATGCAAACAGATCACAACAAGCACATTACTAGTACGTGTCAATGCAAACAGATCACAACAAGCACATTACTAGTACGTGTCAACGCAGACAAAATGCATCCAGGATGCTACCAGTGCGTTTTATAGACAAACATCATCCAGGATGCTACAGTAACGTTTTATAGAAAACATCATCAGAGATCTGTGGACCGTACTCTTCAGTGTGCGTTATCATCAGCGCACGCCGAACATTCCATCTGGTGTTCAGTCCTCTTAAACTTCCACAAATCCTCTCGTTTCTGGCTGTACTCATCTTTACTCCCATCTTTTTCATTGGTAGGAGTGACGTGGACTCATGGTTGTCGAAGTCCTGTGCCCTTCCACATCTCAAAGGGCAAGAACGACGTCTGCCTGATCCATTGGTTGACCGTCTTCGGCGACAGTGTTATAATATATAGACAAGGAGAGAATAGATCATACAATGGGAGATAGAAATGTAGCCTGGGATGAATAGCTTACTTATTGGTTATTGGTTACGGAAGGCCTCGGTATCACAGCAAACGAATTAAAATCCATAATTGCTCAACCGCCCGTGCCAGTGGAATCATCCGAATTACTAACTCATCTCCCAAACAAATAAAGGTAACTGTAGTCCCCATCGTAGCAGTCTCAGCACACGCCAAAAGACATAAGGCGAAACCGCGCAGAAAGTGAACACAGCCAACTGTTCCCTGTCATACAATATCATCATTCATCGTAAACAAGCGGGATATCGAAGCAGGATCAAAACGGATGAGACACACAGCTCACGGTGTGCACAGAGCACTTAACTCAGTAGCTCCTGCAACAAGCCGGTCTTGGAATATGAAGAAACTGCAAGAAGGAACACTTCTCAGACATAGCCTTCAATGGTTCCTGCCGCCTATCCACCATATACCATGGGAGTTCACGTCCTCCCGAAAATGATGATCGTCATAGCACTTGATGATGTTAGGCCATCATTGATGACTCCAATTCCAAACATATAGACACACAGTGGTGGTAAGTTATCATTTCCAATCCAACAGAAGCCACATGACCTGTAGTTAGTAAAACCACAGAGAGAATATGATTTTGTGACCTTCACTGATTCACTCTTAGATGTGAATGTGTAGCTTACTTGTTGCATATAAGTTAAATGGATGATAGCAGTACAATTATAGAGCGGTCACAGAAATAGAAGAACAGTAGCCAGTTTTGGGAATGAACATATGTAGCTGTTATTGGAAAAGTTGGGGAAAAGATGCAAACTTGACTTGAATTTGTCACATGTCCAGAAATGAGGTTGATAAACAAACTCAGGGGCAGGTTAAGATTATGTGAGAGATAACACTTTTAGCGTTCACATTGGCGTTACTTTTTAAGAATCAGAATTTAACTAAATATGAAGATGGAGTGTTTTTTTGCAAATGTAGACATAAAATTCATCTGGAGTTGAACTTCGCACTCAACCATTGGCTGAGCGATCACTAGACCGTGACTAAGCCAATATATGAAGCAAATGAGACACAGGTATTTAACCACATGCATTAGCAGAATTAGAGAATTTGAGAGAAAAGTTAGAGATAGAGAAACAGTCAGAAACAGTCAGAAAATGTAAAATAGACGAGCTTAGTCCGACTTCGGTCGAAACTGCCTGAAGGCAGGCGTGAGGTTTTATAGTTAAGGACTTGGATACAGTTAGTTGTCATCAAATACAGATGTCGACCGAAGATCCAGAGACAGATCAAGTTAGATCAGACATAGTTTTGTTGAGTAGGGTTTCATGTTAGATTTGTGCTCCAAAGAACAATAGTAAGTAGATATAGAGCAACATAGAATACGTCAAGACATAGATATAGAATAGCAAGTGTCAAGCAAGACGAGTTGTAATATTTTAAAAGAATAAAAAAATATAATTAGAAATGACACAGACAATATGTATTAAGAAATGCTTCAATAACTACCGGCGTTACTCTCTTGAGCGAATCCAGACCAAGAACATGCAATTTTAAAATTGGAACTGGTAACTGTTGATGAACTCCACTAGTACATTCATTTGTACAACCGACGATCTAATAAACGTGTGTAAACAAAAATGTCAAAGTCATTGATTATTAACCCTAGAAGCAAATCGGACACTCTATAATACAATATTCATGTCAACGTTGTTAATGCCAGACCTTGTAACATGAACAATTAGAAAAATAACCTTTGCTGAGATGAAATGTGTTAGAGTAATGACAGGAAACAGCTTGAGAGACAACAACAGAAAAAAATAAGAGCCAACCACGAAAAATATGGTTTGACGGAATATTAGAAACACTGGGAAACATAGCAGTAGCAGTGGCGAACAGTAAGGCAAAACAAACCCTAATTATATCTCCTCTGGACGCTGAAAGGCAAAACAAACCCTAATTATATCTCCTCTGGACGCTGAAAGGCAAAACAAACCCTAATTATATCTCCTCTGGACGCTGAAAGGCAAAACAAACCCTAATTATATCTCCTCTGGACACTGAAAGGCAAATGAGGAAGGAAAGAATCATATGAAGTGATTATTGACTACATGTGAAATGTCAAGACATTGTTAGTGCGTCGCGTTGTGATTTAATAATTGTATTCAACGTAATAATTATGAACATATTAAAACATTTGATCAACAGCACAACCAGCCAGCCTGACCGCTCTTTCACAGACCCACTCTTGTTTATTACTAACGTTATCAATGCGGTAGATATTCTGTCTTCCATCATCATCATCAAGTATCGGGCCTGCTGGTGTAGGTGATCATGTCTCTCCACAACTTTCGATCATGACAGTTATTTATCCTTTCTAGTGTTGACATTCAGCCAAGCCATTCTCTTAAGCTGTCTGGTATCTTTTCTCTTTGCTTTCCTCTATCTCATCGTCCCTCAATTTTCCCAGTTGTTACAATATATTCCAGCTGTTCTCTTTTCATTACATGGCCAAAAAATGATGATTGTTTCTTCCTAATAATGGAAATTAGCTCTCTTTTTGCTATGGCCTCTTTCATAACGTTTTCATTACTCTCCTTAGCTGTCCATGGTATTCTCAACATTCTTCTGTAAAACCACATTTCTACAGACTCCAGTGATTTTCTTGTCTGTTGTCCTATTGTCCATGATTCGCATCCATATGTTAAGACTGGCTCTACATAACATTTAAGAACTCTTTTTCTTGTTTCTATTGTCAAAAATGGGTTGCATAGTATCTTCCTCATTTTTTGGAAAGCTGTCTTTGCCTGAGCCATTCTGCATCTCACCTCTATTGTACATCTTCCATACTAATTTTAAATATAAATATAAACAGAACAGTGATAACAGACACAGATCACATCAAGCATTATACAGTACGTGTCAAGCAGACATAATCCATCCAACATGCTACCAGTAACGTTTAACGAAAACTTCATGGCGGACATCTCTGTGACCTTGGGTAGTCGGATAATTGAAAACAAAAAACATGGTATATTCAATGACACAATTAATGTGAGATAATAATCTTAACATGTTTTATTTTCCGATTTGGAAACAATCATTGTCTTACCATATACTATAGGTTGTTTGTAGGTTACTATATGTTATTATTTACCAGCACATATGTTAAAGAAATAGAATGTTACTGACACTGTGTTTATGGAAATACCCAGCAAGCAGAATGTTATAACAAACATATTTATGGCAACATTTTGGAACCATATTATTAATAGAAACGTGTTTGCTGTGATGTCATTAAACCATGGTGTTTATAGCAGTTTCTTTATGGTGACATCATCCTGCCAGCAATATGTGATTAATGACATGTTTATATTGGCATCATTCAACATCCTGCCAGCAATATGTGATTAATGACATGTTTATATTGACATCATTCAACATCCTGCCAGCAATATGTGATTAATGACATGTTTATATTGGCATCATTCAACATCCTGCCAGAAATATGTGATTAATGACATGTTTATATTGACATCATTCAACATTCTGCCAGCAATATGTGATTAATGACATGTTTATATTGACATCATTCAACATCCTGCCAGCAATATATGATTAATGACATGTTTATATTGACATCATTCAACATTATGTATTTTTACTCGCAGCCCTTGTCTAGATATCCTGAGCAGCAGCAATGTTACACAGCACGACGTTTTGTTCAACTATTTAGATTGTTCAACTGTTACACAGCACGACGTTTTGTTCAACTATTTAGATTGTTCAACTGTTACACAGCACGACGTTTTGTTCAACTATTTAGATTGTTCAACTGTTACACAGCACGACGTTTTTTTCAACTATTTAGATTGTTCAACTGTTACACAGCACGACGTTTTGTTCAACTATTTAGATTGTTCAACTGCTACACAGCACGACGTTTTGTTCAACTATTTAGATTGTTCAACTGCTACACAGCACGACGTTTTGTTCAACTATTTAGATTGTTCAACTGTCACACAGCACGACGTTTTGTTCAACTATTTAGATTGTTCAACTGTTACACAGCACGACGTTTTGTTCAACTATTTAGATCAATTTGTTCAAGAACATCATAATGTGTTTACGTAAAGAAAACACAAATAGAAATAACATATTTTGAAATAATTATAATAAGTAACATGCATATTACAAAAATATCTTATTACGCTCTGTCTCCCCCTAGTCTAATGACATTTAGTTCAAACTAGACTACCACCCACCACATGCTCCATTGCAACCTCAACAACATAGATTTTATAGACGGTATCCTTTACTATGCACCAACCAATGACAATGAAGATTTAGTTAAAGATGAATTCAAGAAAAAGTTGAAATGTCAGATGGATGGAAGAAGAGCCAAAAATATTATAATATTGATAGCAGATCTAAACGCAACAGAGGCTTCGAGGAGATCATGGGAAAATATGGACTTGGGGAAATGAATGAGAGTGGAGAGATATTCGTGAACTTCTGTGCTCTTAATCATATGAGTCTAGGAGGAACAATATTCCAACATCAAATAATACATAAAGCTACATGCGTGTTACCATATTATAGAGCAGAGAATCAAACTTAAAACATATGTAATGATAACAAGTTTAAGTCATTCTGACACGATGTTAATTGAGAAGAAATGGATCTTCCATGATCTCCCATTCTTGGAGAAGACAGATGGAAGCACAGGTAATGGGCAAGACTTGTAATGATCTCAAAAGAATGCAAAGAAACAGAACGGCTTGATAAGTTTTTGTTGAAGACCTATGCTCCACATGGAGCTGAAAGTATTTGTTGAATACCTATGCTCGACAGGGAGCTGAAAGTGTTTTTTTAATACCTATGCTCCACATGGAGCTGAAAGTATTTGTTGAATACCTATGCTCCACAGGGAGCTGAAAGTGCTTGTTGAATACCTATGCTCGACATAGGGTATGTCGAGTATACAATTTGAGACGTGCATTGGCCTTCTCCGAACCAGCTCTGGCAGAGAACATTGAGAAAGTGATCTTCAGACAACGTCATCACCTTCTAGAGGACGTTAGTTCTCTGACTCCAGATGACTGACGCACATCAAAATTCCGTTAACAAACTCGTATTGCAGCAGATGACGTCAACATAACACATAACTAAATTGATTTGTTCAAATTCATTACTGCGACTTCATTGAGCTCCAGGACAAAGTGATCACAACACTACTCATTGTGCAGGCGGTAGCGCCTCACAGCAGCAGGGCTGGAAGTTATCAGCGACCCACAGTTGATGGTTTGCGGCAGGATTGGTGAATCAGAACCATCCAGACCCTGCTCCACCTCTCCGTGGTGCCTCCAGAAACAGACTAACCTGTCTAGTCTGGCAAAGTGAGTAGGGAGCGAGAAGTGAAGACACCCTGTACGCAAAAATGCCGTGCTGATGTCGGATGTGTTGGACCGAAAGGTGCAAATATCACAGTCCTACTGTAAACCACTACACGACGCAGGCACGCCCACGTAACGTCCTTTTAAGGACGGATGACGAAGAGAAGTGATCATTTAGTCATTGGGTGAACCCAAAATGAACAAACTATTCATTGTATTTTATACATAAAAATAAGTAAAGTAGCCCCGTCACACCAAGTGACGTATAGGGAATATGGTGTTAGTGACCATAAATTTTACAGACCTTCGGCACATGATTTTTTGGGTAATGTGGTCGGTATTACGCCCGTGCCGGTTTACTTTCCCAGAAAACATCCGGTACACATTTAAGGATGGGTGAACCCGGGAGCCGTCGGTTGGGATCGAACCCTACCTCTTGTCCTTTGTAGTCGAGTTCACTAACCGCTGAGCTATCGCGGCTCCTGTATTTGATACATACCAATTCACAATGACATAGGTTTAAAGTGTCCATTTCAGTGAACAAAAATATACCCACAACAAGGAAAACTATTCTGTGAGTAACAAAATATTTCAAAAAAGTTTTTTTTCGTTTTCTTGGACACTTGTTATTTTAATACTCCAAAAACAGCAGGTTCAGGAGAGAGGAATAAGGGAAATAACCCTAGTTTATTGACACGATTTGATGTTTACAATAAATTATCGTTAGAAAACGTTCGGTATTTTGTGGCAGATGTTGAATGAAATTAATCTTTATCCCCACGATGAGCCACCAATTCCAGAACTGGAGCCTAGATGCAAGAACAAAAAAAAAAATAACCTCTGCTTAGATTAAATGTGTTAGACAAATTACAGGAAACAGATCAGATATGAAGTACTGAGAAAAAAAAAAAAAAACTAGGAATAGCCCCCGCCATAGAATATATAATATTATATAAAATAATAGAGTTTGCATGGAAAAAAGACGAAGAGGAAGACCCAGAAAAAGATGGATAAATGCAGTGACAGAGACATGTTACAACAAAGGAAAATCACTAATTCAGACAGTTCGAGCAGCTCAAGAACGACAAATGATATAAAGCACGACACCTTTTAGGTATCAGTGAAAAGAGAAAAGAAGAAGATAGAGTATATTAAGAAACAACGGATAAAAGATTTGGCCACGTGAAAAGGCAGAACGATCAAAACACAACACAACGAACCTACAATAAACGTTATGAGAACACAAGACCTAAGGGTTGACCACGAAAAAGGTAGATTGACGGAAACAACAATATTAGAAACACTAGTAAACATAACAGCAACAGAGGCAAACAAAAGAGCAAAAGACAGCAAATTATATCTCCCCTCGACGCTGAAAGGTAAATGAGGAAGGAAAGAAGAAGTTGAATGAAAATTGGAGAAACAACAACATATTTGCTGCCAGCTCTCAACAACCACCTTCTCGAGAAAGTCAGGCCTGTTGGTTCAATGGAAGTGTTCTACCAGTGCTGACTGTTTACGGAGTGGGAGATTCATTCATTGAGTGCCGTCTCCGCATTAAAAGTTGGCTACCATGGGGCGCCATTCCGCCCTGTTTCTTGCTTTGATGGTGCAGGTTGTCATAGGTTGACTTGTCCATCTTTTGATGTTACTCGTCCACGTTAGTCTTGGTCTGCCTCTACCTATTTTACCATGTATTTTCCATTACAAGAATACTTTTAGTAACCTGTTGTGTCTTTTAACATACCTCTAAAATCTTACTTGTCTTATTTGAATTATGTTAAGTAGTTGTCTTTTCATTTTTAGCTGTTTTAAAAATTCACCATTTCTTTTCTTTTCTTTCCACCTAATTCTTCAATAAATCTAAATTTTAAAGGCTTCAATTTTCGGTTTTGTTTTCTTATCTAATATCCATGTTTCTGCACCATACAAGAATGTTGAGAAGATACAACATTTTGCTATTCTGAGTTTTATCCCTGGTGTTATTTGCTTTGATGTTAATATATTTTTTTAGACATTAAAATTACTTTTTCCCATTCCTATTCTTTCGCTTATTTCAGTTGTACATTTTCCATCACTGGTTATAGTATGTCCAAGACAGTTGTAGTTCTGACCTATCTCCAAGTCTATTCCTTCAACTTTGATATCCACTTGTAGGTTTTGCATATTATTTTTGTTTATGGTCATAGTTTTAGTCTTTTTGATATTAATATCTAATCCGTTTTTTTGTCTGTCATGTTTATTTCTTGTAATTGCTGTAGGTCTGTAGGATTCTCTGCTGGCAATACAGTATGATCAGCACATCTTAGATTATTGATTATCTTTCCATTAAAGCCTGGGAGTTAAGATCAGAAATGATGAACGGTGAAAACAGCTTTGGGACAATTCCCGCCACTGAAGACATAACGAAACAGTGTGAGCACGTGATGAAACAGAAGTACCAAAAACACAAGACAACGAGCATTTAATAAACAGTTCAAGAACATAAGACTTTCTTCTCTGTTTTTTTATGTCGGGGCACTATTGACAGACGTCGTCAATCTGCCCCATTAATCTCTTCTTACTTCAGTCATAGATTGGGCCTCTTCGAATTCAAAGCTTGTCGATAATTTGATGTTATCGTCCCATCTCGTTTTAACTCTCCTTCCTCCTCCTAACAGCTCACCGCAAAATGGTCTCTGCTGGAGCAGACGATCGGTAGCGGTGGCCAAACGATTTCATGTTGCGTTTCTTCACAAATCTGTACAACTTTTTAGTCAAAGAAGGAAGAAGTCAATAGATAGAGAGAATTCATTCAAAGAAGGAAGAAGACAATAGATAGAGAGAATTCAGTCAAAGAAGGAAGAAGTCAATAGATAGAGAGAATTCAGTCAAAGAAGGAAGAAGTCAATAGATAGAGAGAATTCAGTCAAAGAAGGAAGAAGTCAATAGATAGAGAGAATTCATTCAAAGAAGGAAGAAGTCAATAGATGGAGAGAATTCAGTCAAAGAAGGAAGAAGACAATAGATAGAGAGAATTCAGTCAAAGAAGGAAGAAGTCAATAGATAGAGAGAATTCAGTCAAAGAAGGAAGAAGTCAATAGATAGAGAGAATTCAGTCAAAGAAGGAAGAAGTCAATAGATAGAGAGAATTCAGTCAAAGAAGGAAGAAGTCAATAGATAGAGAGAATTCAGTCAAAGTTTGGCAGGGCTTACACGGTAGCCACGGGAGGCACTCACAAAGCTTCACAAGCAGCAGGAATAGACTAAGAAAGATACAAATGTTGGTCAAATCAACATAAATATGCCATCGCAACGCCCAACAAGGAAATATCACGTTTAAGGCAAAAGGGTACTTTACACCACGACACAAGTTGTTCCAACGTTGTGATATCCATGCCAGACACTAAACTTAAGGATAGTCAGAAGTATAACCACTACATAGATTAGATGTGTTAGACGCATGGCAGGATATAGCCTGAGAGGCGAGATCAGAAGTGACAAAATACCACCCTCCCCCCCCCTCCCACCACAAAAAAGACAGGACTAATTCTGTTCATTTAGAACATAAATAAGAACAAATAATTTTATTTGGTCACGTGACGGGATTAAAGATAAGATCAAGAATCAAAACATAACAGAGAGAGAGAGAGAGAGAGAAAGAGAGAGCGAGGGCTCTGAGACTTCTAGACCCAAAGGCATACACAAGATAGATTGACAGAATATTAGAAACATTAGGGAAGTTTAGAAGGAGAGACCAACGGAAGAGAAAATCACAGCAAACTATATCTTCCCTACGAAAGGCAAGTGGGGAAGAGCAAACGAAGCAAAAAAGGCATTTCTGACGAATCCGTAGTCACCCAAGATGTTCTCCACAAATATGTGTGGTTGGAATGTTTCCTGCTGCCTCGTGAGTTTATTGTCCTCCTACTGACGTCACTACATTCCAGCATGTATTACTCATCATTGCTACTCTCTTATCTATTACCTTTACAACAACATATATTTATATTCAAGACTACGACAAAAGTAGTAACAAATAAATACATTCAAGTTAGTGTGATTTATTTTAGTTATTATGAATTACCAAGTTACCATACACATAGCAACCATGAGGCAAACAAAACGACAAACCAGGTAGTATCAATTGTAGCCGCTAGTAGGGGAAGACCACGCGAAATAAAGGAAGTAGGGAAAAGCGTGAGTTGCGGGACAGGTGATAAAGTAGCCGGAAGTGAGAAGTCCACGAGAAATTAGGAAAATATGTGAAGGGTGAATCTCGAGAAAAGTGAGAAGGTCTAGTAGACGTGTAAATAGGCACGTAGATTAAGTTGATTGGAGGAAAGTGGAGGAAGTAGTTTTTGATTGGATGATATGAGGAGTATTTGAAGCCGGGACACAAAGAAACGGGAGGAAAGTTGGCTCTGACGCGAGAGACGACACACACCGAGGGGCTGAAACTGGCCCAAATTAGTATGCAGGACTCTAGTGTTAAGAAAGTGAATGTTAGACCTAGAGAGCTCTGACAAGAGAGATGTCACACCCCTAGGATTAGATAGGGGCTGACAATGGCCCAAAGTAGCCAGTAGTGTTCAAGAGAATTAGAGTCAAACGACACGAGTAGATAGAATAGAGTAGAGATAGATTGGGGGATTGTTCAGTGGGGAACAGTTCCCAAATATTAAGTTCGCATAGTTAAGTGTGTGAGAGTCTAGGGCCTACTGGCGAGTAATATTGCTACTGGGCAGTGTGATCGACCATACGGCACAGACAGTTGGTCATGTAAATTATTTGTACATAGGTTGTAACAAGGCGCCCATGTGTTCGGTCAGTTGAATAAAAACGTGTTCGCCCCAAATTGATCTGGTGTTGTGTGTTCTAACAGTCAGCTGATCACACCAGGCAGAGTGAGACTTGGGAAGAGAAAACAACTGAACGAAGTACTATACTTAACCACAGGACACGGTTGTAGACGTGTCGATTTCCAAGCAAGCGATCTCGTGCATGATCGAGTATCCAGGTGTCACGAGATCAGGCTACGGGCGACGGGTGTGTGTGAGTCGCCATTCATCAAATTATACTACCAGAGACCGGGGAAGTAAACATGTCCAGCGGTCCCATCCAGAAATAGCGCCACCACCAGTGTAACATTAATAGAATGGGCGGGCTGCCGGTCGCAATTGGTGACGGGTCAATCAGCTGATGACAATGTTACAAGGGTAGTCAACCATCAACAAGTTCTCGGTGACAAAAGCCCCGTCGAAGAATTACAGCCTTCTTAATATAACCAATAATCACAATAACAATAATAGTAAGAATTCTTCTATTCTTCTACCAGAATTGATAGACTGGGACACAGTCACGTGACATATGTCGTGTGGTTTGTGATTGGGGGGGGGGGGGGCGTTAGGATTGAAATGTAAAACTTCACATCACTAGGCTACAGCGTTTGGTGGTGATGGGGCCAGCTCATTTACTTGTCCTGACTACTTTTTCTTGCTCTGACTACTTTTTCTTAGTTCAACTACTTTTTTTTATTGCAACTACTTTTTCTTTCTCTAACTACTTTTTCTTGGTCTACCTACTTTTTCTTGATCTGACTAAATTTTTTTAGCTCTAAATAGTTATCTTGCGCTGACTACTTGTCTTGCTCTAACTACTTTTCTTGCTTTAACTACTCTTTCTTGCTCTAACTACTTGTATTGCTCTAACTACTTTTCTTGCTTTAACTACTCTTTCTTGCTCTAACTACTTGTATTGCTCTAACAACTCTTCTTGCTTTGTCTAATTTATTCCGAACTCTGCGAGCCAGGTAGCCATTCCGTTATTGAGTTGGACCGACCGGCCATCGCCAGGTCGTGATTGAATCCCCGTGCCAGTCCAGCAGATGCAGACTGTGTGACGTACTTCTATGTGGCTGACGAGTGGGATCTAAGATCCGGACTGTGTGACGTACTTCTATGTGATTAACGAGTGGGATCTAAGCTCCGGACTGTGTGACGAACTTCTATATGACTGACGAGTGGGATTTAAGCTCCGGACTGTGTGACGAACTTCTATATGACTGACGAGTGGGATCTAAGCTCCGGACTGTGTGACAAACTTCTATGTGACTAAGGAGTGGGATCTAAGCTCTGGACTGTGTGACGTACTTCTATGTGATTAACGAGTGGGATCTAAGCTCCGGACTGTGAGCTCAACTGTTACTAATTTCACACAGTCAAAAGTGGGTTCGTGTCATTTAAAAAATAGATAAATTGATCATACCAAGTCATCAATCATTAGGAGGTGCCGTCTCCGCATCGAAGGTTGTCTTCCATGGAGAGCCATTCCGCTCTGTCTCTTGCTTTGGTAGTGCAGGCTGTCATAGGCTGACTTGTCCATCTTTTGATGCTACTCGTAATTGTTAAAATGTACATATCGTCTTTACTCAGTAATTATCCAAATACAAAGAAAAAGGAATTAAAAACCGTGCAAATTGTTTAAAGGAAATATGTGAAATAATACATTATCAATGTATGTTAGAGATCTTTCTTTCTGATTTTTTTACTTTTCAAGCACGAGCTGGCCCTCAAACAATGTCATTATACAAGAACATCAATTCTTCTAGGCAAAGATTCTCTAAATTGATATTTAATTGATCTTCTACATAGCTTTTGTCATAACCAGTCGCAACACAGAAGCAACATGAAGATAAACAAGTACAGCATTAAAATATAACATGTCTGTAAGGTCTCCAGGAACTCATGAGGATTAGATTACAATGGAACACAATAACAATAGCAAATGCATCGTGTATCACAAACATTGCTCCAAGTGGCCGCACTTATACGTGATGTGACACAAGAACTCTTCTCACAAGGAACCTCATCATCATTATCATTATCGTCGGTTGTCTCATCATCCAACATTGGCTACACCGAGCGCCATCTTCACGTTGTCTTTTGTCTGCACGTTGCACGTTATGGTTTGACATCTTCAATTTGTCTTTTGTCTGCACGGTACACGTTATGGTTTGACATCTTCAATTTGTCTCTTGTCTGCACGGTACACGTTATGGTTTGACATCTTCAATTTGTCTCTTGTCTGCACGGTGCATATAATGGTTTGACATCTTCACTTTGTCTCTTGTCTGCACGGTGCACGTTATTGTTTGACATCTTCACTTTGGCTCTTGCTATGACAGTACACGTTATGGTTTCCCTCTCCATCTCTTGATGTTACCAGCCTGTTTTCTACATAGCCTGTCTCCATATCTTCCTCACATCGCTGCTGCCCAGTGACGACTGACGTCAGGAACAATGAGGACAGCCTGTCAGGGCACTTCTATTTGAGGACGATGCAGCGTTGCGTACACATGCCTCACTGCCAATAAAAAAAAAATTAAGTAAAGTACCCCCGTCATGCCAAGTGGCGTATAGGGAATATGGTGTTAGTGACCATCAATTTTACAGACCTTCAGCACATGATTTTTGGGGTAATGTGGTCGGCATTACGCCAGTGCCGCTTCACTTTCCCAGGAAAAAATCCGGTACCCATTAAAGGCTTGGTGAACCCGGAAGCAGTCGGTTGGGATCGAACCCTACCTCTTGTCCTTTGTAGTCCAGTTCACTAACCACTGAGCTATCGCGGCTCCCTTACTGCCAATAGTTAACGAATTATCTCGATCATGTTATACATTTACTTTGACTACTCTTTTTAAACACAAACATTGAATTCTTCAACAAGGCGTTATCCGACCTGTTGCTGTCACTATGAAATGCAGTCCCCACCTACCTTGTTCAAATGTCCGCCCCCCCTCGAATTCAAAGTCCACAATTTTCTTTGATGAAGAAATAATGATCCGTATTGGTAAGACGGATACAACATTTGGTAACCTACCATTAAGTACCCCGACCACAATTTAACACTACAGGCATGTGTACATAGCAGTCTCTTATATGGCTGTTACAGGTGAAATAATTCATCATCATTGAGTGCCGTCTCCGCAACGAAGGTTGGCTACCATGGAGCGCCATTCTGCTCTATCTCTTGCTTTGATGGTGCAGGTTGTCATCGGTTGATTTGTCCATCTTTTGATGTTACTCGTCCATGTTAATCTTGGTCTGCCTCTGCCTATTTTACCTTGTGTTTTCCCCTCCAGGATTACTTTCAGTAGGCTGTTGTGTCTTTTAACATGGCCTAAGAATCGCATTTGTCTTGTTCTAATTGTGTTCAGAAGCTCTCTTTTCATTTTTAGTTGTTTTAAGACTTCGTCGTTTGTTTTCTTTTCCTTCCATCCAATTCTACCTATTCTTCTATATAGAAATAATTAATTAAAGCATAAACGAAGATTAAATAATTTCTAAATGGCTATTACATGTGAAATAAATAATGAAGGTATGAAGTAAAATGAAATAATTTATGTAAGCGCTATTTTCATAAAACATTCAATATTAAACACAGAACAAAATAACCTAAATGGCAGTGCTCTAAAGGCTGCATCCAAAGTGAATGAATTACTTTATGAAGAACTCACAGATGGTAACAGATCTAGGAGGCGAGCACAACTTCGCCATACCGATGTTCGTATGATTGTGACGTATATAGAGCAGGGTTATATTTGAGAAGAAATTTACCAAAAGATCACAGGACGAGTAGGTCAACAGAAAACAAGTAGGTCAACAGAAAACAAGTAGGTCAACAGAAAACAAGAAGGAACCGGTATTATTTCCTAAAGTACAAATACAATGTGCTCCTTGTGCGGCCACATTTAGGGATCTAATTGTTGTACGATAAGTTATGGTAGATGTTTTTTTCGTAAAAAGTATACAATTAACTGCATTCTGCTGATATTTACTTACAACATAAGGAACAGACAAAACAGGCGTTTATACCTCCATTGTTTGTATGTTTCTTTTAGTGTGACTTTTAGTAAACCAAAATGCTTCTTTTGTATCCAATTTCTCGTGGTCGAATGCTGTTTAATAGTCTATTCTTCATGTTTATCTGTTTAAATGTCATTCATTGTACATAGAACATTATCATCTAATGAAGTGATAGACACCATCTTCTTAATACAAAAAAATGGGAACATGTAAGGTCACTGTGATTTGTAATTCTTGCATTAGTCACCGATCTGCCACAGTGTTGTGTTTTCTGTGCTCTACTTTATCACATTTGCAAACAGTGACGTCAAATGTATAGTCTAATCAAAGCGTTTATGTCAGCTCTCAAGCTCTCGCAACACTGAACTACTTAAACACAGCTCTGAACATCTTTAACACAAATGTGAGCTACATAAACACATCTTTGAACATCTTTAACAACAAATGTGAACTACATAAACCTACTTTGAACATCTTTAACACAAATGTGAACTACATAAACACCGCTTTGAACATCTTTAACACAAATGTGAACTACATAAACACCGCTTTGAACATCTTTAACAACAAATGTGAACTACATAAACACCGCTTTGAACATCTTTAACAAGTGTGAACTACATAAACACAGCTTTGAACATCTTTAACACAAATATGAATTACATAAACACCGCTTTGAAAATCTTTAACACAAATGTGAACTACATAAACACCGCTTTGAACATCTTTAAAACAAATGTGAACTACATAAACACCGCTTTGAACATCTTTAACAACAAAAGTGAACTACATAAACACCGCTTTGAACATCTTTAACAAGTGTGAACTACATAAACACAGCTTTGAACATCTTTAACACAAATGTGAATTACATAAACACCGCTTTGAACATCTTTAACAACAAATGTGAACTACATAAACACAGCTTTGAACATCTTTAACAACAAATGTGAACTACATAAACACATCTTTGAATATCTTTAACACAAATGTGAATTACATAAACACCGCTTTGAACATCTTTAACAACAAATGTGAACTACTCAAACACATCTTTGAACATCTTTAACAACAAATGTGAACTACATAAACACAGCTTTGAACATCTTTAACAACAAATGTGAACTACATAAACACCGCTTTGAACATCTTTAACAACAAATGTGAACTACATAAACACCGCTTTGAAAATATTTAACAACAAATGTGAACTACATAAACACAGCTTTGAACATCTTTAACACAAATGTGAACTACATAAACACAGCTTTGAACATCTTTAACACAAATGTGAACTACATAAACACAGCTTTGAACATCTTAAACACAAATGTGAACTGCATAAATACCGCTTTGAATATCTTTAACACAAATGTGAACTACTCAAACACATCTTTGAACATCTTTAACAACAAATGTGAACTACATAAACACAGCTTTGAACATATTTAACAACAAATGTGAACTACATAAACACAATTTTGATTATCTTTAACACACCTTTAAAAACTGTAAACTTTGAACACTTTAAACACAACGTTCTGCTGCATCTCTAGGTACTAAAAAATATTGCACTCCACTATCCAAATGTAGTACAAGACGAACAATCTCCACTATCCAAATGTAGTACAAGACGAACAATCTCCACTATCCAAATGTAATACAAGACGAACAATCTCCACTATCCAAATGTAATACAAGACGAACAATCTCCACTATCCAAATGTAGTACAAGACGAACAATCTCCACTATCCAAATGTAGTACAAGACGAACAATCTCCACTATCCAAATGTAGTACAAGACGAACAATCTCCACTATCCAAATGTAGTACAAGACGAACAATCTCCACTATCCAAATGTAGTACAAGACGAACAATCTCCACTATCCAAATGTAGTACAACGAGACTAAACATCACGACTATCCACATACAGTATGAGGTCAACCTTATGAAAGTTATGTCTTCTCACTATCGTTCCAGTATATTGTGTCCCACTCCTTTCTGTTTCGTTGCCGTTTATTTCGTCTACTTCGTCCTCCACTCACACTTCACTTGGACAACTTACATCTTACAATGTCACATTATCTACTCGTAAATTCCGCTCGTACTATCTACTTATCTTCACCACTCAGCAAAACATTCTGTCTTCTGATCGTTCCTATAGCATTGGTAATGTCGAGACTTGCACATTTATACTGCTTTTTAAGTCACTATAACATTAGTTAATGCCACCACTTGCACATTTATACTGCTTTTTAAGTCACTATAACATTAGTTAATGCCACCACTTGCACATTTATACTGCTTTTTAAGTCACTATAACATTAGTTAATGCCACCACTTGCACATTTATACTGCTTTTTAAGTCACTATAAAATTAGTTAATGTCACCACTTGCACATTTCAACTTCTTGACGTCACTATAACATTAGTTAATGTCACCACTTGCACATTTATACTGCTTTTTAAGTCACTATAACATTAGTTAATGCCACCACTTGCACATTTATACTGCTTTTTAAGTCACTATAAAATTAGTTAATGTCACCACTTGCACATTTCAACTTCTTAACGTCACTATAACATTAGTTAATGTCACCACTTGCACATTTCAACTTCTTGACGCCACTATAACATTAGTTAATGTCACCACTTGCACATTTATACTGTTTTTTAAGTCACTATAACATTAGTTAATGTCACCACTTGCACATTTATACTGTTTTTTAAGTCACTATAACATTAGTTAATGTCACCACTTGCACATTTATACTGCTTTGTAAGTCACTATAACATTAGTTAATGCAACCACTTGCACATTTATACTGTTTTTTAAGTGACTATAACATTAGTTAATGCCACCACTTGCACATTTATACTGCTTTGTAAGTCACTATAACATTAGTTAATGCCACCACTTGCACATTTCAACTTCTTGACGTCACTATAACATTAGCTAATGCCACCACTTGCACATTTCAAATTCTTGAAGTCACTATAACATTAGTTAATGTCACCACTTGCACATTTCAACTTCTTGACGTCACTATAACATTAGTTAATGTCACCACTTGCACATTTCAACTTCTTGACGTCACTATAACATTAGTTAATGTCACCACTCGCACATTTCAACTTCTTGACGTCACTATAACATTAATTAATGTCACCACCTGCACATTTCAACTTCTTGACGTCACTATAACATTATTTAATGTAACCACTTGCATATTTCAACTTCTTGAAGCAACTATAACATTATTTAATGCCACCACTTGCACATTTCAACTTCTTGACGTCACTATAACATTAGTTAATGCCACCACTTGCACATTTCAATTTCTTGAAGTCACTATAACATTAGTTAACGCCACCACTTGCACATTTCAACTTCTTTAAGTCACTATAACATTAGTTAATGTCACCACTTGCACATTTCAACTTCTTGACGTCACTATAACATTAGTTAATGTTACCACTTGCACATTTCAATTTCTCGACGTCACTATAGCATTAGTTAATGCCACCACTTGCACATTTCAACATCTTGACGTCACTATAAAACGAGTCACCAGATAATATACTTTCTCCAAAACTATATATAGTACATTGTTTATGGACTTGCATATTCCTTGTATAGTCTGGCGCAGATAAGAAATCTCGATACCACATTCTTGCTTGCTTGTTTTAGAGTGATGTGCCCTTGTAGTGACACGCGCAATGTTCATCCTGACGGACAATCTGTGGAATGCTTAAAGTTGGTCTCTTTGGCTGTTTGTCGTCACGTTCAATCAACGAAGTAAGGATTTCAATGGAACTGCTCGATGACTACCTCATTTCTGGAGTCACCTGCCACGCAACGTTACATGGCCATTCTCTTTTGGTTTTATGAATTTTAAAAAAGTTGAAAGAAGTAGTCGTTATTAATCAGAAATCAAACATTTGATTATCTAGTTGACAACTACCAGATATGAGTGGCTTTTACCCTCAGTTGCTGCGCTGTGTCAAATTCTGGATACAGAGCAATATCGTCACCTTGTATTCTACAGATCTTCGCCTCTTCCCGCAGAAATTCCACGTCTGTATGTATCACACGTCATATCACACGTCATATCACGCGTCATGTCACGCAGTGCCTCTAGGGAAATGAACAACTGCTCTACCACCTGCATTCATGGCAGTCACGCTAACAGCCTGACCTATTTTGACGTCTGACCTACTGTAACAATGTTCCCTGGATGTGAGATGATCACACCTTACCAGCCACTGACAACGTATTTGATGCCATATCGATGTGTTAGAAGTTGCCGCCGACTCCAGTCTGTTTCATGTTATTGCTGCCTATAGCGATTTATCTGGTGGGAATGACCACCAGAATGTGTTTATGTTATGAATATCATCAATACACTCGCATTCATAGGTAATCTTTTCCTAGAAATACAGAACGTCTTCTGGAAAACCCTGACCCACGGACACGAACTCAGTGACACGGCCTGTGATCCATTAACTGTACTGATGTGTTACTGGCCAGATTTGGACACATGAAACCTAACTTAAGAGTAACATCATGTACAGAGTTGTACTGCTGTACCGAGTCAAATCTGAGTGATACCGTCAGGGCTGTCTCATGACATGATGAATGTGTTTGACATTACAGTGTACCAGATGGTATTGCTTGAACTCACTTCAGGTCGGAGAGTATCATTGTATCTTTCACCGTGTCGATATATTTCAAGGTAGCACCTACTATATTATAATGCATTAAATTATCATCAACTACATAAATGTTTTTTTTAAATTATGGACTGATATCAAATGATTGTTTACCACCGACATGCACGATGTTTAACGTCATCGCTTGGTGTATTATGTGCTATCTTATGCTAAGTCAATGTGAATGAGATGATCTGTTAGCAGCCCATGTATTGTTTCACTATCTCACACATTATTCTCGAACACATTTACTAAAGAGGTGATTAAACGTCTCCCTGTATTTAGAGCTCATCTTGTAGTAGAAGATGATATTGACACTCGAGTTGATGGTGTGAAAGATGAAAGCGAAGGACCAGGCCACAGCGAAGTCGTTAACATATTGACCGGCATTACAGAAATCTGGCTCGAAGAACGTTACCATGGAAACTGCAGCCCCTGGCAAGTAGCACACAATTAATACCGTAGCTATCATCACTACCATCGTTACTGTCTTTCGTTCTCGACTGGAGATTGTCTCCGATGCTGTTTTATCAATTTTTGCTTTGCTGCGCCACTTTGATTTTTGCTTCAGTTGAACTATCAGACACACCGTGAACACAATAACAGCAACGAAGGACGTTGATCCCAGGAACGAGTAAATACAAAAGATGTATTGATCAATTATCTCCCTATTCTCAGTAAATATAAACGCAATTATGCTTCTGTTTGTCTCCGGTTGGAAAGTCCAGTCAATGTAGGATCCACCGTACTCAGGCAGCAGTGAGATCAGAATGAACACGTAGATACAAGATACAATCACTGTAGTTCTCTTGGGTGTGATCATTTGTTTTATCTTTAACGGTATCATGATACAAAGACATCTTTCAGCGGTGATGAAAACTGTTATCCAACCTGTGATACGGGCAAAGAAGCAGTGCGGAGTCTCTCCTGCGACGTACAAAATGTCATGAGCTTCAAAGGGAAAGTTAGAGTGGACAACTAAAGGGTTTATGCAGATGGTCCCCCAGAACATAGTTATGAGTCCGCACAGGTCAGAGATGGTCAGCCCAAAAAAGCTGATGTTCATGGTGTTACTAAATCCCTGCTTGTGGAATACAACCAAGTTCATCACGTTAGTCACCACACCAAAAACACTGACGATGTGGATAATACCAACGTAAATGACAATGTCACAGATTTCTCTGCTTGCGTCACTGAACAGATGCACTAAATGACCTGTGCTAACGTTGCTCATGTCTGAACCTGAATACCTTGTTGGTTGTTTGATGGAACAGCAAGCCAGTCACCAGTTACAATGTGTCTGACACGTTGGTTGTTTGATGGAACAGCAAGCCAGTCACCAGTTACAATGTGTCTGACACGTTGGTTGTTTGATGGAACAGCAAGCCAGTCACCAGTTACAATGTGTCTGACACGTTGGTTGTTTGATGGAACAGCAAGCCAGTCACCAGTTACAATGTGTCTGACACGTTGGTTGTTTGATGGAACAGCAAGCCAGTCACCAGTTACAATGTGTCTGACACGTTGGTTGTTTGATGGAACAGCAAGCCAGTCACCAGTTACAATGTGTCTGACACGTTGGTTGTTTGATGGAACAGCAAGCCAGTCACCAGTTACAATGTGTCTGACACGTTGGTTGTTTGATGGAACAGCAAGCCAGTCACCAGTTACAATGTGTCTGACACGTTGGTTGTTTGATGGAACAGCAAGCCAGTCACCAGTTACAATGTGTCTGACACGGTGGTTGTTTGATGGAACAGCAAGCCAGTCACCAGTTACAATGTGTCTGACACGTTAGTTGTTTGATGGAACAGCAAGCCAGTCACCAGTTACAATGTGTCTGACACGGTGGTTGTTTGATGGAACAGCAAGCCAGTCACCAGTTACAATGTGTCTGACACGGTGGTTGTTTGATGGAACAGCAAGCCAGTCACCAGTTACAATGTGTCTGACACGTTGGTTGTTTGATGGAACAGCAAGCCAGTCACCAGTTACAATGTGTCTGACACGTTGGTTGTTTGATGGAACAGCAAGCCAGTCACCAGTTACAATGTGTCTGACACGTTGGTTGTTTGATGGAACAGCAAGCCAGTCACCAGTTACAATGTGTCTGACACGTTGGTTGTTTGATGGAACAGCAAGCCAGTCACCAGTTACAATGTGTCTGACACGGTGGTTGTTTGATAGAACAGCAAGCCAGTCACCAGTTACAATGTGTCTGACACGTTGGTTGTTTGATGGAACAGCAAGCCAGTCACCAGTTACAATGTGTCTGACACGTTGGTTGTTTGATGGAACAGCAAGCCAGTCACCAGTTACAATGTGTCTGACACGGTGGTTGCTTGATGGAACAGCAAGCCAGTCACCAGTTACAATGTGTCTGACACGGTGGTTGTTTGATGGAACAGCAAGCCAGTCACCAGTTACAATGTGTCTGACACGTTGGTTGTTTGATGGAACAGCAAGCCAGTCACCAGTTACAATGTGTCTGACACGAGCCACGCTTTGATTGGTACATGCAAGTTGACGTACTAGAAGTTACATGATGACGTCTCCATGGAAGTCATTTATGAAACATGAAGAAATGCCCCAGGTCAGTGCCTTCATTTAATCTTCTAACAGCAACAGAAATTATCTGAAGACAGTAAAAAAAAATAATAACAAACATTGATTGATTGAAGCCCGCAGTTAATGTTCTCTTGACTTTCAGCTTTCACGGAGCAATGTTAAACTTGTGCCCTCAAGACAGCTCTTGATTATGCGGTGGTGCCACTTTATCCCTTCAGGCTTAGACTTTGTAGAGGCGCTGAGATGAAAGATGCTAAATTATCTTGTTAGGACATGCTTTTAATCTCTGGGTATGTTAGTTCTAGTTAGTTCTCGCTTTTAATCTCTGGGTATGTTAGTTCTAGTTAGTTCTGGCTTTTAATCTCTGGGTATGTTTGTTTTAGTTAGTGCTCGCTTTTAATCTCTGGGTATGTTAGTTCTAGTTAGTTCTGGCTTTTAATCTCTGGGTATGTTACTTCTAGTTAGTTCTCGGTTTTAATCTCTGGGTATGTTAGTTCTAGTTAGTGCTTGCTTACAATCTCTGGGTATGTTAGTTCTAGTTAGTTCTCCCTTTTAATCTCTGGGTACGTTAGTTCTAGTTAGTGCTCGCTTATAATCTCTGGGTATGTTAGTTCTAGTTAGTGCTTGTTTTTAATCTCTGGGTATGTTAGTTCTAGTTAGTGCTTGTTTTTAATCTCTGGGTATGTTAGTTCTAGTTAGTGCTTGTTTTTAATCTCTGGGTATGTTAGTTCTAGTTAGTGCTCGCTTATAATCTCTGGGTATGTTAGTTCTAGTTAGTGCTTGTTTTTAATCTCTGGGTATGTTAGTTCTAGTTAGTGCTCGCTTCTAATCCATGGGTATGTTAGTTCTAGTTAGTGCCGGCTTTTAATCTCTGGGTATGTTAGTTCTAGTTAGTGCTTGCTTACAATCTCTGGGTATGTTAGTTCTAGTTAGTTCTCCCTTTTAATCTCTGGGTATGTTAGTTCTAGTTAGTGCTCGCTTATAATCTCTGGGTATGTTAGTTCTAGTTAGTGCTTGCTTATAATCTCTGGGTATGTTAGTTCTAGTTAGTTCTCCCTTTTAATCTTTGGGTATGTTAGTTCTAGTTAGTGCTTGTTTTTAATCTCTTGATATGTTAGTTCTAGTTAGTGCTCGCTTATAATCTCTGGGTATGTTAGTTCTAGTTAGTGCTTGCTTTTAATCTCTGGGTATGTTAGTTCTAGTTAGTTCTCCCTTTAATCTCTGGGTATGTTAGTTCTAGTTAGTTCTCCCTTTTAATCTCTGGGTATGTTAGTTCTAGTTAGTGCTTGCTTTTAATCTCTGGGTATGTTAGTTCTAGTTAGTGCTCGCTTATAATCTCTGGGTATGTTAGTTCTAGTTAGGGCAGGCCTTTAATCCCTTGGCATATTAGCTCTAGTTAGTGCCGGCTTTTAATCCCTGGGTATGTTAGTTCTAATTAGTGCCGGCTTTTAATCCCTGGGTATGTTAGTTCTAGTTAGTACCGGCTTTTAATCTCTGGGTATGTTAGTTCTAGTTAGTGCTCGCTTCTAATCCCTGGGTATGTTAGTTCTAGTTAGTGCCGGCTTTTAATCTCTGCCTACAGTTAGTTCTGAAATTGACTATAACATTGCGCAGCTCTATAGGACTATGATATATGTAGCTGCGATAGTTAGCATATTCTTTATGAGGACATACAGATAGCATTCTGCACGTAATGAGATGTAGGAGAACAAAATATACGCAACAATGCATGAAACAACTAGAGGAGATAACATCTTAACAGAAACAGATACTGTCACGCCACATGTGAGACTAACGCTGGATCTAAGGCGGGTCAAGGGCGGAACGTTGTTTGCCAATGTCCTATACTAGACTCAAGTAGTCTTACAGTGGTGGCAAATATGCTAATGAGGTACAGTGAGGAGAGACTTTCATTCATCATGTTAGATGCAGATTTTCTTGTTATAATCATCAGTAAGATTGATTCGAGACCCCAAAGTGTGTCCTCCCCTGAGGGACAATCATTTGCTTGTTGTTACCTGGTCGTTGAAGGTTCGGTCAACAATGGCGTTACGTGAAGTGTGTCTTCTCTGACAATCTTGTATTAACCAGGACAGAGTATCTGGTCAGCGTGACCACTGATTCATGTATTCGAGAACAGATTGACCAGCTGGTGCGACCTATGGTTCCAGGAACGAAAGTTCGACAATGTCAGATCTGAAGTCCATGCTCTAACTGATGCACTCACCTCAAAATGGTTTAAAAAAACGGCAGCGAGAAATTTATTCCGAGAATAATGTGCTATAAAAGTTGTCTTTGTGATTTCTTTTGTTGCATTATAACAAGCGTTGAGGGTAACGCTTTCATGCACTATAAGCTTATCAATTGTTTATTTCCCTGTATCAGCGCAAAGCATGCTGGGGCAGTTCATGTTATTTTTTTTTATTTGTTTGTTTGACAAAGTCAAAAGAACAAAAACTAACAACCACGTTTGTGCACATCTGAAATATGCAAACATTCAGCTCCACGTGGAGTACAGGTCTTTAGCAGTTCTCAAAACAGTCTTGGTCTATGTCATCCCCTAAATTTTATTTCATTTTAAGCCGACAATTTTTGCAACTTGACATCGCTCTTCCTGATGCATTGAGGAGTTAAAGTTCATTGATGGGATGCCTACATTGTTATCTTTGAGCTGCTCCGATTATTTGAACGGAGACACAGTAATGTGTAGCTCAAATGGTAGGGGATCGGTGCTTTTAAAGTGGACACATGAGTAAATGTTCTCTTCTAAAGATACTGTGTTTGTGATCATATCTGAAGTAAATGTTCTCTTCTAAATATACTGTGTTTATGATCATATATGAAGTAAATGTTCTCTTCTAAAGATACTGTGTTTATGATCATATCTGAAGTAAATGTTCTCTTCTAAAGATACTGTGTTTATGATCATATCTGAAGTAAATGTTCTCTTCTAAAGATACTGTGTTTATGATCATATCTGAAGTAAATGTTCTCTTCTAAAGATACTGTGTTTATGATCATATCTGAAGTAAATGTTCTCTTCTAAAGATACTGTGTTTATGATCATATCTGAAGTAAATGTTCTCTTCTAAAGATACTGTGTTTATGATCATATCTGAAGTAAATGTTCTCTTCTAAAGATACTGTGTTTATGAAGGAAGCGCAGCGTTCTGGTCCCGTCTTTAAAGTTGCGATTAAGTCAGTGAACCCCCGAGTGCTGCCAGTCTGTAAAACAGATCATGTCCATATAAACACCAAGATATGTTATCTAACCATTAGTACGAGTGACCTCTACTACTCGTCTCGTGATGCACATTCCATATCTTAAAACAATTGTTCTTCCTTAAACAAAAGCATAACTACACAGACTAGCATGCTTGTGATATCTTCATATTACTGATTTCATTTCGTGACCACTGGTCCATGCAGCTTTTATCCAGCGGCTGCAGTCGCCTGTTCTAACAACTGCCTCTGAATTATATAAAAGCAGACTGATCATGTGAATTATATTAAAGTAGACTGATCATGTAATACTTCACTTTGTTATCGTCGTTTACACTTTTATTTCTGGTGCTTGAGGCAACAACAAAAGAGACACGCTCCTCTCACCGCCACTGTTATTAGCAATGATTAACCTCCTCTCGTAGACTTACCTAATTATACTCTTCACTAGTTTCTTACAATTCACAACCAAAATGGAATCTTTATTAACTGTGAATTGTGAAATCTGACACGTCGTCATTGTTGGACTAGACCAGTAATTATTGACCTACTTTCTGTAAATTATAGTTGGCGACCATGTCGCTGGTCAAAATCGTGTGGCTGCTTCTAAACCATCAAAATGAATATCGACATTTATAGTTAGCAACATCTGAAACTACACCGACTTGTCTAAATGTGGGGGGAGGGGGGACGACTAGTTATTTCTTAGACAATTAGTTTCCTCCTTACATTATTTGAGTGGGAGTAGAAATTGAATAAGAAAACACAATCACAAAGAGACATATGCTTACATACACTTTCATGTAAGCTACCCGGCACGTGGAAACCTTCAACAAGAAAAAGACAAGTATGATGAAACCTCACAACCGCTCATGAAATTACAGACAAGATTAAGACTTGACAAGCTGAGAGAGTTACAAGGAACAACATAAATACAAGGACTTAGAGGTTATAAAACGTTTGTAAATTACAGAAAAAGAGTAACTACATCACTATCCGGAACAAAAGCAAGGAAATTATGCAGTTCAATAGTTGTTCTTACAAAATAATTCAATATAACTGCAAGTTGCTGAAAATAAGAAAACATAATTAGTCTGCCATTAAAGTGACATTTAACACCTGTTGTAGGTCTCTATAATGATAACAGGCCAGCTGGGATCATGAGAATTACACAAGGTGTGTTTAACAGTGAAGGAAACGTCACAGGTGAGAGCAATAATATGGAGAAGATTTGTTAATCTAGACAAGCAAAGAGCAAAACTATAGAGAAGATTTGTAAATCTAGACAAGCAAAGAGCAATAATATAGAGAAGATTTGTAAATCTAGACAAGGAAAGAGCAATATATAGAGAAGATTTGTAAATCTAGACAAGCAAAGAGCAATAATATAGAGAAGATTTCTAAATCTAGACAAGGAAAGAGCAATAATATAGAGAAGATTTGTAAATCTAGACAAGCAAAGAGCAAAAATGCAGAGAAAAACCACTAAGGTAGAGAAGATATGTAAATCTAGTGGACAAGACCAACACTATACAATACAACCAAAACATTTATGTTAAACTATAAACATAATATTGATATAAAAGTCAAATGATGTAAACATAATAACGTTGTAAACAGGTTCCAACTTTGAAGAGACAGTTTCTGTCAGACATAAACACATATCAGTACAATTCTGTTCTGTTTTTGTGTACAAAACATCATTATTGTTCTAGAAAAGCACTTTCTTTGTTACTGTAATCTCTCCTTATTGATTACATAGAACAAAAATTGCCTCATTATCTAACGACATAGAACAACAATTGCCTCATTCTCTAATGACATAGAACAACAATTGTCTCATTCTCTAATGACATAGAACAAAAATTGTCTCATTATCTAATGACATAGAACAACAGTTGTCTTTTTCTCTAATGACATAGAACAACAATTGCCTCATTCTCTAATGACATATAACAACAATTGCCTCATTCTCTAATGATATAGAACAACAATTGTCTCTTTCTCTAATGATATAGAACAACAATTGTCTCTTTCTCTAATGATATAGAACAACAATTGTCTCTTTCTCTAATGATATAGAACAAAAATTGTCTCCTTCTCTAATGATATAGAACAACAATTGCCTCATTCTCTAATGATATAGAACAACAATTGTCTCTTTCTCTAACGATATAGAACAACAATTGCCTCATTCTCTAATGATATAGAACAAAAATTGTCTCTTTCTCTAATGATATAGAACAACAATTGTCTCATTCTCTAATGATATAGAACAACAAATGTCTCTTTCTCTAATGACATAGAACAAAAATTGTCTCTTTCTCTAATGATATAGAACAAAAATTGTCTCTTTCTCTAATGATATAGAACAACAATTGTCTCATTCTCTAATGATATAGAACAAAAATTGTCTCTTTCTCTAATGATATAGAACAACAATTGCCTCATTCTCTAATGACATAGAACAACAATTGCCTCATTCTCTAATGATATAGAACAAACATTGTCTCTTTCTCAAATGACATAGAACAACAATTGCCTCATTCTCTAATGACATAGAACAACAATTGCCTCATTCTCTAATGAAATAGAACAAAAATTGTCTCTTTCTCTAATGACATAGAACAACAATTGCCTCATTCTCTAATGAAATAGTACAAAAATGTGTCTCTTTCTCTAATGACGTAGAACAAAAATTGTCTCTTTCTATAATGACGTAGAACAAAATTTGTCTCTTTCTCTGATGATATAGAACAAAATTGTCTCCTTCTCTAATGATATAGAACGAAAATGTCCTCTTTCTCTAACGACATGGAGGCATCGCAGTATTGAAGACTAAATCAGTAACACAGGAGAGACTTCTCCCTGTCGATTGAAAAAGTTGGTGTAAATAATTAACAGATTGTTTGACTTGAACATCTTAAGTACTGCTTGGTGCCCATGTACCAGCACGCTCAATGGAACTAGCAAACACATGCTTACTAATCATGTTTGAGTGACACAGAAGCCTGGTAAGAAAACTCAAAGAAGGATTGAAGCTTTAGACGTGTAGAGTTACATGGGAGTGGAGGCAGTGCAGATCATAAATAATTATGTTTGAAAAATGCTTACAGCGAAGAGTTATTTAGTCAACCCAATTTGAGCAGACACAATTTGGGAGAGGGAAGAAATACTTAAGACTGGAAAGAAGGTTATATGATCAAACTACCAAAGAAAGGAAGTTTACAGGAGTGCACAAATTATAGGGGAATATGTGCTACTATCAGTGCCAGGAAAAATATTAAGCAGAATCATTCTGGAGAGACTAAAAGAGGCTATAGAGAAACATTTGAGAGATGAACAAACAGGTTTTAGGAAGAACAGATCATGTGCTGATCAAATAACTACTCTACGTATAATAGTTGAACAAAGTTTAGAACTAAAATCCCCACTTTACATTGGATTCATAGATTACGAAAAGGCATTTGATAGTTTAGACAGAAGAATGCTTTGGAAGTTGCTGAGTCATTACGGAATCCCCATAAAGTTTATTAACCTGATAAAAACAATGTATGAAGGAACGAAATGTAGTGTGTTGCATGAAGGACAGCTTACATACGCATTTGAAATAAGAACAGGAGTATGGCAGGGATTCCTTTTGTCTCCATTTCTCTTTCTACTGGCCATAGATTAGATTATGAGAATAACTCAAACAACAGAAATGGGATCCAGTGGTCACTGACCAAGCAGCTTGATGATTTAGACTTTGCTGATGACATAGCTCTCCTATCACACTGCCATCAACAGATGCAGGATACAATGAGCATACTTGATGAAAGATCACAACAGCTGGGACTAAAGATTAATAGAGATAAGACCAACATTATGAGAATTAATACAGTTGGCAATAACCAAATAAAACTAGGAGAAATACCTCTACTAGACGTACAATCTTACATATATCTGGGCAGTAATATAGATAAAGAGGGAGGAACAGAGAATGATACCAAAATAAGGATATCAAAAGCAAGAGGAGCTTTCGTTGCACTGGGAAACATATGGAAATCCAAAGAAATTAGGCTAAATACAAACATAAAAATTGTCAACTCAAATGTTAAGTCGGTCCTATTATATGGCTGTGAAACATGGAGAATAACAAAATTAACTATCACGAAAGTACAGACTTTCATTAATGGATGCTTACGCAGAATAAAAGGTTGGAAATGGCAGGACAGAATCACTAACATAGAATTATGGAAATGTACCAGTCAAACACCATTGGATAAAGAGATACAGCGAGGACGATGGCGCTGGATAGGACACACACTGCGGAAGCCAACTGAGAGTATTAAACAACAGGCCCTTTTTTGTAATCCCCAGGGGAAAAGACAAAGAGGAAGACAAAGGAATTCTTGGAGAAGACAGATAGAAGTAGAGATGAAGATGATGGGGAAGACATGGAATGATCTTAAAAGAATGGAAAAAAACAGACCGACTTGGAGTGTTTGTTGAAAACCTATGCTCCACAGGGAGCTAAACAGGTAGAAGAAGAAGACAAATTTGAGCATGGCAAATTTATTTTCGTGTGCACACAGGGAGAAAGAGAAACCATAAGATAAGTCATCTTGGAAAGTCAAATACAAGGTAAGGGAGGTAATCGACTAAAGTAAGCTGACAATATCGAACGATGGGCTTGAGAACCTACGTCACCAGCACGATAAGAGATAAAGGTGAAATGACTCTCCGCAGCAGCTAGCCTTTGATGGGGACCTCAGTAGCCTTTGATGGGGACCTCAGTAGCCTTTGATGGGGACCTCAGTAGCCTTTGATGGGGACCTCAGTAGCCTTTGATGGGGACCTCAGTAGCCTTTGATGGGACCTCAGTAGCCTTTGATGGGGACCTCAGTAGTCTTTGATGGGGACCTCAGTAGCCTTTGATGGGGACCTCAGTAGTCTTTGATGGGGACCTCAGTAGTCTTTGATGGGGACCTCATTAGCCTTTGATGGGGACCTCAGTAGCCTTTGATGGGGACCTCAGTAGCCTTTGATGGGGACCTCAGTAGCCTTTGATGGGGACCTCAGTAGCCTTTGATGGGGACCTCAGTAGCCTTTGATGGGGACCTCAGTAGCCTTTGATGGGGACCTCAGTAGCCTTTGATGGGGACCTCAGTAGCCTTTGATGTTGACCTCAGTAGCCTTTGATGGGGACCTCAGTAGCCTTTGATGGGGACCTCAGTAGCCTTTGATGGGGACCTCAGTAGCATTTGATGGGGACCTCAGTAGCCTTTGATGGGGACCTCAGTAGCCTTTGATGGGGACCTCAGTAGCCTTTGATGGGGACCTCAGTAGCCTTTGATGGGGACCTCAGTAGCCTTTGATGGGGACCTCAGTAGCCTTTGATGGGGACCTCAGTAGTCTTTGATAGGGACCTCAGTAGGCTTTGATGGGGACCTCAGTAGTCTTTGATGGGGACCTCAGTAGTCTTTGATGGGGGCCTCAGTAGCCTTTGATGGGGACCTCAGTAGCCTTTGATTGGGACCTCAATATTCTTTGATGGGGACCTCAGTAGCCTTTGATGGGGACCTCAGTAGCCTTTGATGGGGACCTCAGTAGTCTTTGATGGGGACCTCAGTAGCCTTTGATGGGGACCTCAGTAGTCTTTGATGGGGACCTCAGTAGCCTTTGATAGGGACCTCAGTAGCCTTTGATGGGGGCCTCAGTAGCCTTTGATGTTGACCTCAGTAGCCTGTGATGGGGACCTCAGAAGCCGAGATGGGAAAACCACGCCGCTAGCTACCAACGTTCGACCTGTATTCGATTCCCGTTGGAAGCAGTTTTTGAGTTGTGCTCGTGGTTGGAAAAAAATAATACCCTCGCGGTCGACCCAGCCGCTGGCAGAAATGGGTACCAGGGTACACTGTGGGCAGGTGAAGAATGACGCCTCGCTCGTGAGTTACGATGCTTGGGGCGAAACTATAAATGAGTCTCCGAACACTTCTGGATAGGCGGCCTAGAACATATGGGTAAAAACCAGCATGCTAAGACACCGACTCAAATGTCGTACTTTACCTTTTCCTTTAGTCTTTGATGAGGAGAAGTTCCTGGTACTTGTTGAATGATGTCACCACTTCAAGTGTGAGTTGTAACTTTTGACGTAGAATGTTCACACAATTTTCAGTGATAACATGTGAGTTTCAACGTTATTATTTTTGTTGTTTAGATGGCATTGCTCACTCAGATAAGTACTGAGTTCATACTTGTGATGCGATGTGCCGATAATACCAAAAGACTACATGCGCAAATGAGTTGTGTTATTTTTAATGGAATATTACTAATGTCTGTAACAAGATTACAATTTCAGGATTATGCTTGTTCGAAGGCCCCGGTATCCCTGCAAACGAATTAAAATCCATAATTGCTCAACCGCCCGTCCAGTGAAATCATTCGAATTAAAAATCATCTCATTGAAGGATCTAAAGAAACAAAGGCAGTTGCAGTTCCAATCATAGCAACTACAGCGCACGCCAAACGAAATAAAGTCAAGCGGCACCAAAAGTAAACGCAGCTTGATTGTACTTCTTCATATAATTATCAATTTATCATCATTCATCGTAAGCAATCGAAATATGGAAACACAATCTGGATGAAACACAGCTCGCGGTGTGCACAGAACATTAAACTCAGTAGCTGTGACATCAATCCGGACTTGGAATATGAGGAAACTGCAATAAGGAACACTTTTCAGACAATGCCTCGATGGTTCATGCCGCCTATCCGCCATATTGACCGGTATTCCCAATGTTACAATGCGAGTTATATAAGCAAAAACACATGTTAATATATTAGACATATCTCTGAGAACTGTGAGACGATAATTTAAAAATGTGATTTTCGAACAGTTTCATTGATGTCTATATATATCTGAATAGTTTCTCTTTTATCTACAGTGGTCTGTGTAAAGCTGGTATTGTTTGGACCTGGCCTCAAGAGTGGAATGGTTCAAAGCGAGTATCATGTACAGAATGGTAGTTGAGAGTGACGGATATGTGCCAGTATGTTCAGTTTGAGAACTACGTACATCGAGGTGATGTTTCTCTCGCTCGGAAAGCGAGTAGCCACATCTACCAGCATATATATATAGTCATACATATATACTTTCTTTTACAGAAAAATGTTGAGAATACCATGGACAGCTAAGAAGAGTAATGAAGATGCTCTGAAAGAGGTCAAAGCAAAAAGAGAGCTAATTTCCAATATTAGGAAGAAACAATCATCATTTTTTGGCCATGTAATGAGAAGAGAACAACTGGAATATATTGTAACAACTGGAAAAATTGAGGGACGAAGAGATAGAGGGAAGCAAAGAGAAAAAATAACAGACAACTTAAGAGAATGGCTTGGCAGAAGGTCAACAACAGAAATTATAAATAACTGTCGAGATCGAAAGGTGTGAAGAAACATGATCACCTACGCCAGCAGGCCCTTTACTTTATGATGATGATAACAGATACACTTGCCCACATACATTCCTACCTGTATGTGGATGTTCATTCATAGATTTATACATATAAACACACACACACATATACGTAGATCCATTCATACATTCATGTATGCATACACACATGCCACATACATACATCAATCATGCATACATACATCAGTCATACATACATTATACATACATATATACACACATACATACATACATACATACACACATAAATACATAAATACATACATACATACACACTTACATCATACATGCATACAAATATCATACATACATTCATACATACACGCATACATATATATATATATATATATATATATATATATATATATATATGTATTTATATACATACATCATATATAAATCATACATAAATACTTACATAATTACATACATACATAGATACGCACGCACGCACGCACGCACGAACACATACACAAACATACATACATGTATACATACATACATACATACATACATACATACATACATACATACATACATACATACATACATACATACATACATACAAAAATACATACATACATAAGTGACCACATACGTGCATACTTACATACTTGAACGCAAACATATAATTACACATACATTCCTGAGGACAACGTAAGATGTGTTTGACCGGCCATTCTCTTCATTATAACAATACATCTAATATATTTACAAAAAAGACGGTCATTATATTTCAAATTACACACACACACACTCTCTCTCTCTCTCTCTCTCTGTCACTATCTCACACAGATGCTTCTCTGACTCGTCAAACCATGCTACGTCACACTGGTCTCTGTGCATGAAACAAACCACACAAGCCTTAAGAAACAAACATAAGGATATGGGTAGCCAACAAACAAATTGTACAAACAGAGAATTGTTTGTTTGGTTACCAATCTACTTATGTTTATGACCAACACATGTGGTATTATCCCCGGTTCGTGCATCTTGTATCACTAAAAGAAACAGGTGTAGCACGTTAGTATATTAATTATGCTTATTCTATGTTTATCTTTGAGAAATGTCTTTCTCTTTTCATTCTCATCATCATCATCGTGTACACTCTCCGCAACGAAGGTTGGCTACCATGGATCGCCATTCTACTCTGTTTCTTGCTTTGATGGTGCAGGCTGACATAGATTGACTTGTCCATCTTTTGATGTTACTCGTCCATGTTAGTCTTGGTCTGCATCTGCCTCTTTTACCTTGTATTTTTCCTTCCAATATTACTTTTAGTAGGCTGTTATGTCTTTTAACATGCCCCAAAAATGTCATTTGTCTTGTCTTAATTGTGTTCAGCAGTTCTCTTTTTATTTTCAGTTGTTTCAAAACTTCATCGATTATTATCTTTTGTTTCCATCCAATTCTACCTATTTTTCTATAAATCCACATTTCAAAGGCTTCAATTTTCTGTTCTGTTTTCTTGTCTAATGTCCATGTATCTGAACCATACAGGAATATTGAGAAGATGTAACATTTTGCCATTCTTAGTTTCAGCCCTGCTGATATTTGTTTTGTTGTTAGTATATTTTACATGGCATTTTTCATTCTAGCATCAGATTATTGAAGGCTCCTTGAAGTTGCATTACAAGCTTCAGTTTCATTAGATGTTTAAGTAATAAAACAGACTGAAGTTTCATGAACTGTTCTAGTAGCATTTTAGATTCCAATTTCATGAAATAATCCGGTATCAGATCATATTTTAATGGAATGAAATATTACGCTATCAGACTGGTCTCCAATTTCATGAACTGTTCCGATAGCAATCTAGATTTGAATTTCATGAAATTTTCTTGGATCAAACTAGAGCCCTATTTTATGTGATGTTACGGTAGCGTATTAGAGAGTCCGATGAAAGTTGCAGTACAGGATTGGCTACACTTTCATGAGATTGTCAAATTAGATAATATTAAGGTTTTTAACATTTGTGATGTTAGACGTTTTGGCGGCCAGGTTGTATTTACCTCATTAAAAAAAATAAACAATCTTGCTTGTGTCTGAGGGGTCATTTAGGACTTGATAATAAAGCCGCATATCCAGCGCAGTAATCGTGAGATGTTAAGATCTGAGTTATAAGTACACCTCCAATAGAGAAGAGGATTGTCAAATCAAAGGTATTATCTCCCTATATGTAGGCTTGTAGAAGCTGGAACACGACTAAAGAAATAGAAAATAAACAGGATGCGTTTGAAAACAAATGTCTGGGGAAAATAGCTTGTATACCATGGAATAAGTTGAAGACTGGCGCAGAAATAAGAAACATTACAAAGCATCCAAAAATTTCAAATTGAAAAATACATAGTAAAAACAAATATCAAATCAATAATCAAGAGAAGAAGGTGGTCATATGTTGGCCATATGATGAGAAGGGAAAACAAAGAAATCTAAAAGCAGACCCTCAAATGAAAACCTGAGGATAAAAGAGAAAGGGGTTGACCTAGAGAAACACTAAAAAGAATATTAAAGCGAAGAGTCAACAACAGCGGGCATAAGCTCCTACGCCGAGATTGAGCTACTCGTCTAGAGCCGTGCCGTGTGGCAAGAAACAGTTCAAGGTCTGACAGTGCAGGTCCAGTGCAAGGTCTGACAGTGCAGGTCCAGTGCAAGGTCTGACAGTGCAGGTCCAGTGCAAGATCTGACAGTTCAGGTCCAGTGCAAGGTCTGATAGTTCAGGTCCAGTGGAAGGTCTGACAGTTCAGGTCCAGTGCAAGGTCTGACAGTTCAGAACCAGTGCAAGGTCTGACAGTTCAGGTACAGTGCAAGGTCTGACAGTTCAGGTCCAGTGCAAGGTCTGATAGTTCAGGTTCAGTGCAAGGTCTGACAGATCAGGTCCAGTGCAAGGTCTGACAGTTCAGGTCCAGTGCAAGGTCTGACAGTGCAGGTTCAGTGCAAGATCTGACAGTTCAGGTCCAGTGCAAGGTCTGACAGTTCATGTCCAGTGCAAGGTCTGACAGAGAGATAGATAGACAGATAGATAGATAGATAGATAGATAGATAGATAGATAGATAAATAGATAGATAGATAGATAGATAGATAGATAGATAGATAGATAGATAGATAGATAGATAGATAGATAGATAGATAGATAGATAGATAGATAGATAGATAGATAGATAGATAGATAGATAGATAGATAGATAGATAGATAGATAGATAGATAGATAGATAGATAGATAGATAGATAGATAGATAGATTTCCACAAGTTACTGATTGGATCACCCGTCCCCAGTGACGTCATCAACTTACATAATAACATTTGTGACATATTTGATGCTGGAGGTTGTGGCGACCAAGTGTTTTCTGTTTTATTTAATGTCAGGTCATAATTTCATCAAATGCCATGTTAAATGAAATTCACGACTGTTCTAAATCATCTCATCTCACATGTAACTATCTTCTTTTCTCGTGCATTCGACAATGATCATGTTTGATATAAGAAAGAAATAAACTCAACAGTTATATGTTATGTATTGATTCTTGCTATGTTACATTTTCATGGAGACATGGGTATAAGTCTGAGTATAGGTGTCATGTGCATATGTGATTACGTTTGAGTTTTGGGGGTTTGGGGTTGTACAGATGTTGTACTATTTTTTGGGGGGTTTGGATCATTCAAACCTCTAACTATGTCTGACTATTTGGACTTTGGCGACATTTAACAATGTTTGACTATTTGACCGTGACGACATTTAACTATGTTTGAGTATTTGAACTGTGACGACATTTAACAAGTTTGAATATTTGAACTGTGACGACATTTAACTATGTTTGAGTATTTGAACTGTGACGACATTTAACTATGTTTGAGTATTTGAACTGTGACGACATTTAACAAGTTTGAATATTTGAACTGCGACGACATTTAACTATGTTTGAGTATTTGGACCGTGACGACATTTAACTATGTTATAGTATTTGAACAGTGACGACATTTAACTATGTTTGAGTATTTGAACTGTGACGACATTTAACTATGTTTGAGCATTTGGACCGTGACGACATTTAACTATGTTTGAGTATTTGAACTGTGACGATATTTAACTATGTTTGAGTATTTGAACTATGACGACATTTAACTATGTTTGAGTATTTTATCTGTGACGACATTTAACTATGTTTGAGTATTTGAACTGTGACCACAAATAACTATGTTTGAGTATTTGAACTGTGACGACATTTAACTATGTTTGAGTATTTGGACCGTGACGACATTTAACTACCTTTGAGTATTTGAACTGTGACGACATTTAACTATGTTTGAGTATTTGGACCGTGACGACATTTAACTATGTTTGAGTATTTGGACCTTGACGACATTTAACTATGTTTGAGTATTTGAACTGTGACGACATTTAAATATATTTGAGTATTTGGACCGTGACGACATTTAACTATGTTTGAGTATTTGGACAGTGACGACATTTAACTATGTTTGAGTATTTGGACTGTGACGATATTTAATTATGTTTGAGTATTTGGACCGTGACGACATTTAACTATGTTTGAGTATTTGGACTGTGACGACATTTAACTATGTTTGAGTATTTGAACTGTGACGACATTTAAATATATTTGAGTATTTGGACCGTGACGACATTTAACTATGTTTGAGTATTTGGACTGTGACGACATTTAATTATGTTTGAGTATTTGGACTGTGGCGACATTTAACTATGTTTGAGTATTTGGACCGTGACGACATTTAACTATGTTTGAGTATTTGGACCGTGACGACATTTAACTATGTTTGAGTATTTGGACTGTGACGACATTTAACTATGTTTGAGTATTTGGACTGTGACGACATTTAACTATGTTTGAGTATTTGGACCGTGACGACATTTAACTATGTATGAGTATTTGGACTGTGACAACATTTAATTATGTTTGAGTATTTGACCCTTGACGACATTTAACTGTGTTTGAGTATTTGGACCGTGACGACATTTAACTATGTTTGAGTATTTGAACTGTGACGACATTTAATTATGTTTGAGTATTTGAACTGTGACGACATTTAACTATGTTTGAGTATTTGAACTGTGACGACATTTAATTATGTTTGAGTATTTGGACCTTGACGACATTTAACCATGTTTGAGTATTTGAACTGTGAGGACATTTAATTTTTTTTGAGTATTTGGACCTTGACGACATTTAACTATGTTTGAGTATTTGAACTGTGATGACATTTAATTATTTTTGAGTATTTGACCCTTGACGACATTTAACTATCTTTGAGTATTTGGACCGTGACGACATTTAACTATGTTTGAGTATTTGAACTGTGGCGACATTTACTTATGTTTGAGTATTTGGACCTTGACGACATTTAATTATGTTTGAGTATTTGAACTGTGATGACATTTAATTATGTTTGAGTATTTGGACCTTGACGACATTTAACTATGTTTGAGTATTTGAACTGTGACGACATTTAACTATGTTTGAGTATTTGGACTGTGATGACATTTAATTATGTTTGAGTATTTGGACCTTGACGACATTTAACTATATTTGAGTATTTGAACTGTGACGACATTTAACTATGTTTGAGTATTTGAACTGTGACGACATTTAACTATGTTTGAGTATTTGAACTGTGATGACATTTAATTATGTTTGAGTATTTGGACCTTGACGACATTTAACTATATTTGAGTATTTGAACTGTGACGACATTTAACTATGTTTGAGTATTTGGACTGTGACGACATTTATCTATGTTTGTGTATTTGGACCTTGACGACATTTAACTATGTTTGAGTATTTGGACCGTGACGACATTTAACTATGTTTGAGTATTTGAACCTTGACGACATTTAACTATGTTTGAGTATTTGGACCGTGACGACATTTAACTATGTTTGAGTATTTGAACTGTGATGACATTTAATTATGTTTGAGTATTTGGACCGTGACGACATTTAACTATGTTTGAGTATTTGGACCGTGACGACATTTAACTCTGTTTGATTATTTGGACCTGACGACATATAATCATGTTTGAGTATTTTAACTGTGACGACATTTAACTATGTTTGAGTATTTGGACCGTGACGACATTTAACTATGTTTGAGTATTTGAACTGTGACGACATTTAACAATGTTTGAGTATTTGGACCGTGACGACATTTAACAATGTTTGAGTATTTGGACCGTGACGACATTTAACTATGTCTGAGTGCTTAAGTCATCAACATATTTAAATGTACTTGAATTGTGCAAATGGAGATAGTTTGCAGTGAATTTTTTAGTAAGTGAGACATTTGATTAAGTTTAGATGTTTGAATATGAAGGCATTTGATCATGTTTAATTGTATTCAAAGTGTCTAATGAATGAGGTTATCATAGAGTGTCCGCATGCTACTCGGTATTTCCTCATCGGTGTTACCACTAACTACTCGCTTCGCCACAATCTACCAATAACTGTCCAACTTACCCTGTGTGAAGTCATAGGTATTGTACACTAACACTCACCAACAATAACCGTATTGTGTAGGCACTTTACAGATCATCATAGAGGCGCGTCAGGTAGTGTCTCACGACAGCTAGATATATATATATATATATCTTCAACCATACACAGACACATACAAACACACACGCATACACGTATGCTGCGGACATATTTAATTCTGTTTCGCAAACAATAACTCTATTCATTTTCAAATGTCGTTGATATATCTTGTCATTGAGGAAATGCCTGGTTCGGCAGCGAGTGAGACAACCCGTACTAACATTTAATAGATGCTGAGACGATATAATCAAAGTGCATTAAAGAAACAATTCATTTCAATATATTATAAAGGTTGTAATTACGGACATCAACAACGAACAGAACATTATGTTTATAATTATTAATTTACATTTCTTATTTTAAAAAATTAAATTGTACAATACATTTTGTTGATAGATCTCACGCTCTTTAAATAACGTTTTCTGTCAAAGAAACTCTCACATTGACCACATCTGCTTGACATGTTCCCAGACGTTCGACATTTATTTATTGAAAAATGGTTTTTACTATAACTATTAGTGAACACTGGTCTCTACTATCACTGTTAGTGAATACTGGTTTCTACTAAAACTGTTAGTGAACACTGGTTTCTACTATAACTGTTAGTGAATACTGGTTTCTACTATCACTGTTAGTGAACACTGGTTTCTACTATAACTGTTAGTGAACACTGTCTCTACTATCACTGTTAGTGAATACTGGTTTCTACTATAAATCTTAGTGAACACTGGTTTCTACCATAACTGTTAATAAAAAAATGGTTTCTATTAAAACTGTTAGTGAATACTGGTTTCTACTAAAACTGTTAGTGAACACTGGTTTCTACTATAACTGTTAGTGAATACTGGTTTCTACTAAAAATATTAGTAATCACTGGTTTCTACTATAACTGTTAGTGAATATTTGTTTCAACTAAAACTGTTAGTGAACACTGGTTTCTACTATACATGTAACTGTTAGTGAATACTGGTTTCTACTAAAAATGTTAGTAAACACTGGTTTCTACTATAACTGTTAGTGAATACTGGTTTCTACTAAAACTGTTAGTGAATATTTTGTTTCTACTAAAACTGTTAGTGAATACAGGTTTCAACTAAAACTGTTAGTGAATATTTGTTTCTGCTATAACTGTTAGTGAATAATGGTTTCAACTAAAACTTTTAGTGAATATTTGTTTCTACTATAACTGTTAGTGAATACTTTTTTCTACTAAAACTGTTAGTGAACACTGGTTTCTACTATAACTGTTAGTGAATACTGGTTTCAACTAAAACTATTAGTAAACACTGGTTTCTACTATAACTGTTAGAAAACACTGGTTTCTACTATAACTGTTAGTGAACACTGGTTTCTACTAAAAATGTTAGTAAACACTAGTTTCTACTATAACTGTTAGTGAACACTGGTTTCTACTAAAATGTTAGTAAACACTGGTTTCTACTATAACTGTTAGTGAACACTGGTTTCTACTAAAAATGTTAGTAAACACTAGTTTCTACTATAACTGTTAGTGAATATTTGTTTCAACTAAAACTGTTAGTGAACACTGGTTTCTACTATAACTGTTAGTGAATACTGGTTTCTACTAAAAATGTTAGTAAACACTGGTTTCTACTATAACTGTTAGTGAACACTGGTTTCTACTAAAGCTGTTAGTGAACACTGGATTCTACCATAATCAGCAAGCATTAAACATTCGTTGTCGTTCATTTGTTGCATATTTTCTTTTTTCTGTGGTATTTTTTGTGGTGGAAAATGGTGTTTTCTTTCTGCCATGGACGATTTGATTTATTAGCGGGACATCATCATTGCACTTCAAACATGTCCATAGGTGGACAGATCCCCTTATTAGCGGGTCATAATCATTGCACTTCAAACATGTCCATAGGTGGACAGATCCCCTTATTAGCAGGTCATAATCATTGCACTTCAAACATGTCCTTAGGTGGACAGATCCCCTTATTAGTGGGACATCATCATTGCACTTCAAACATGTCCATAGGTGGACAGATCCCCTTATTATCGGGACATCATCATTGCACTTCAAACATGTCCATAGGTGGACAGATCCCCTTATTAGCGGGTCATCATTATTGCACTTCAAACATGCCCATAAGTGCACAGATCCCCTTATTAGCGGGTCATCATCATTGCACTTCAAACATGTCCATAGGTGGACAGATCCCATTATTAGCGGGTCATCATCATTGCACTTCAAACATGTCCATAAGTGGACAGATCCCCTTATTAGCGGGACATCATCATTGCACTTCAAACATGTCCATAAGTGGACAGATCCCCTTATTAGCGGGACATCATCATTGCACTTCAAACATGTCCATAAGTGGACAGATCCCCTTATTAGCGGGTCATCATCATTGCACTTCAAACATGTCCATAAGTGGACAGATCCCCTTATTAGCGGGACATCATCATTGCACTTCAAACATGTCCATAAGTGGACAGATCCCCTTATTAGCGGGACATCATCATTGCACTTTTTACATGTCCATAAGTGGGCAGATCCCTTTATTAGCCGGACATCATCATTGCACTTCAAACATGTCCATAAGTGGACAGATCCCCTTATTAGCGGGTCATCATCATTGCACTTCAAACATGTTCATAAGTGGACAGATCCCCTTATTAGCGGGTCATCATCATTGCACTTCAAACATGTCCATAAGTGGACAGATCCCCTTATTAGCAGGACATCATCATTGCACTTCAAACATGTCCATAAGTGGACAGATCCCCTTATTAGCGGGACATCATCATTGCACTTTTTACATGTCCATAAGTGGGCAGATCCCCTTATTAGCGGGACATCATCATTGCACTTCAAACATGTCCATAAGTGGACAGATCCCCTTATTAGCGGGTCATCATCATTGCACTTCAAACATGTCCATAAGTGGACAGATCCCCTTATTAGCGGGTCATCATCATTGCACTTCAAACATGTCCATAAGTGGACAGATCCCCTTATTAGCGGGACATCATCATTGCACTTCAAACATGTCCATAAGTGCACAGATCAACTTATTAGCGGGTCATCATCATTGCACTTCAAACATGTCCATAAGTGCACAGATCCCCTTATTAGCGGGACATGATCATTGCACTTCAAACATGTCCATAGGTGGACAGATCCCCTATTAGCGGGACATCATCATTGCACTTCAAACATGTCCATAGGTGGACAGATCCCCTTATTAGCGGATAATCATTATTGCACTTCAAACATGTCCATAGGTGGACAGATCCCCTTATTTGCGGGTCATCATCATTGCACTTCAAACATGTCCATAGGTGGACAGATCCCATTATTAGCGGGTCATCATCATTGCACTTCAAACATGTCCATAGGTGGACAGATCCCCTTATTAGCGGGACATCATCATTGCACTTCAAACATGTCCATAAGTGGACAGATCCCCTTATTAGCGGGACATCATCATTGCACTTCAAACATGTCCATAAGTGGACAGATCCCCTTATTAGCGGGACATCATCATTGCACTTCAAACATGTCCATAAGTGGACAGATCCCCTTATTAGCGGGACATCATCATTGCACTTCAAACATGTCCATAAGTGGACAGATCCCCTTATTAGCGGGACATCATCATTGCACTTCAAACATGTCCATAAGTGGACAGATCCCCTTATTAGCGGGACATCATCATTGCACTTCAAACATGTCCATAAGTTGACAGATCCCCTTATTAGCGGGTCATCATCATTGCACTTCAAACATGTCCATAAGTGGACAGATCCCTTATTAGCGGGTCATCATCATTGCACTTCAAACATGTCCATAAGTGAACAGATCCCCTTATTAGCGGGTCATCATCATTGCACTTCAAACATGTCCATAAGTGGACAGATCCCCTTATTAGCGGGTCATCATCATTGCACTTCAAACATGTCCATAAGTGGACAGATCCCCTTATTAGCGGGACATCATCATTGCACTTCAAACATGTCCATAAGTGGACAGATCCCCTTATTAGCGGGACATCATCATTGCACTTCACACATGTCCATGAGTGGACAGATCATTTTCTCATTTTTCTCAGAAAGTTTCTCATTTCTGGCTGTGCCCTGCGACTGACGACTCCAGTTCTATGTTGGTTGATAAGTCTTCTTACACGTCCACTAAGTTTCTCATTTCTGGCTGTGCCCAGCGACTGACGACCCCAGTTCTGTGTTGGTTGATAAGTCTTCTTACACGTCCACTAAGTTTCTCATTTCTGGCTGTGCCCAGCGACTGACGACCCCAGTTCTGTGTTGGTTGATAAGTCTTCTTACACGTCCACTAAGTTTCTCATTTCTGGCTGTGCCCATTTTAACTCCCATCTCTCTCTTCCAAAGGAGTGACGTGGATTCATGGTTGTGGAAGTCCTGTGCCACTCCCACATCTCCGAGGGCATTGATGATGTCCGCCCGATTTATTGGTCGACCGTCTTCAACGACAGCGCAGCTAGCCAACCTGTCCGTTCTTTCATTTCCCCGAACTGCCGAATGCATTGACATAGACAACGGTGACCTTATGTATTTTTGACTTCTGCAACGACTCTAACCATTGCATGCGCAGAGGGCGAATTATAAACGCAGCCCCGAATACTTCGTGGTAAGTGCACGTGACAAGCGGCCATTATTCTTCACTTGGTCCCAGTGATGGGTAAATGCCGTAATGATAGTTAATTTTGTTAAAAAGACTATGTCTATTTAGTAGAAACAAATCTGATTAAACTATTGGATGTAAACAATTTGAACACTGAAGGTGCAGTCAGGATAATTCTAATCTGACCCAGAAAAGCCTCTCGACGCTGCAAGGCAATTGAGGAAGGAAAGATGATGACCCAGGAAGATCGTTCAATTATCAGATTTGTGCCATCGATTACCTAATCAAACCAGCGATCTGTGGCAATCGATTACCTAATCAAACCAGCGATCTGTGGCAATCGATTACCTAACCAAACCAGCGATCTGTGGCAATCGATTACCTAACCAAAGCAGCGATCTGTGGCAATCGATTACCTAACCAAAGCAGCGAAGATAGAAGACCACACCAAAACAGTGATTGTAGATTTCACTTCCCGGCATCTATGTAAAGATAATGTCGCACTAGAATTATCGATGATGTAGAACACGATGCTTTTGTGATATAGAAAAAAGAAAAAAGAACTGGACTACTCTTTGTTTGGGAGATGAATTAGGGTTCGGATGATTCCACTGGCACGGGCGGTTGAGCATTTATGGATTTTAATTCGTTTGCTGTGAAACCGAGGCTTTCCATAACCAATAACAATAACAATAATTCATGACGTCAGGGACGCACCAAAATGGCAGCTTATTTATATTCGAGCTATGGACTAAGCAATGTTTACATTGAACAACACGAGATATGATATTGCTGCGAGTTGGCAGCTTTTTGAAAATGTATTCAAGGGTTTGAACATAAATGTTTGTTCACAGTTCGTTAACCTTCGCTGTAGATACAGTCGTTAATTCGTTTCAGACGTTTGGAACGTTGGTAGCTAAGGACCCTAACTTGTGCAAACGGATGGCATTGGCAAGGATCATTTTGAATCTATGAAGTGGGCTCATTGTGTGTTTAACTCAAAAGCATATGTGCTTTTTAACCAAAGACCTTTTTTGGGGGACTCAATGACGATATCCCCGATGGAAAATAAACTGTACTATTAGTCCATAAATGATTCGCTTCCAGAGGTTTATGATGTAAACAAATCAGTTTTGTCATTGCAAGTGAATAATGTCCACACCTATAATTGGTCAGGATTGTGTAGCAGCAGCAGCTTTATAGCGAACACAGAAAACATCACAGGATTGTGCTGTTCTGATACAGCTATGCCATGCTACCCTAGAATTGCCTTTAATGGGATTACTGTGACCACAAACCACTCTCCATGTGTGTGCCACATATTTACACCCCAGAAAGAAATATTGAATATAACAACATCATGTGCCGTCTGTGATATTAATGACCACAGACCAGGAGCCTCCAGTATGATTGATACAACTGTTGCACCAAGCATTTTATCAGCAGAGCCAGATCTATGGAATGTTAATCTGACATTGTTCTTGAATGATATCCAAGTAGTTAATGAGATATCAGAATCGTGTGGCGGCAGCTACAAGAAGGGAGCGGAGAACATCAAGTTCTGCTGCTATAAAAGGAGACTTGCCTTGCTATCCCAGAATTGCCTTAAATGGGATCACTGTAGTTGAAAACTTCTCCTCTTGTGTAAACTACACATTCACATCTAAGAGTGAATCAGTGAAGGTCACAAAATCATATTCTCTCTGTGGTTTTACTAACTGCAGGTCATGCGGCTTCTGTTGGATTGGAAATGATAACTTACCACCACTGTGTGTCTATATGTTTGGAATTGGAGTCATCAATGACGGCCTAACATCTTCAAGTGCTATGACGATCATCATTTTCGGGAGGACGTGAACTCCCATGGTATATGGTGGATAGGCGGCAGGAACCATTGAAGGCTATGTCTGAAAAGTGTTCCTTGTTGCAGTTTCCTCATATTCCAAGTCCGGCTTGTTGCAGGAGCTACTGAGTTAAGTGCTCTGTGCACACCGTGAGCTGTGTGTCTCATCCGTTTGATCCTGCTTCGAATTCCCGCTTGTTTACGATGAATGATGATATCGTATGACAGGGAACAGTTGGCTGTGTTCACTTTCTGCGCGGTTTCGCCATATGTCTTTTGGCGTGTGCTGAGACTGCTACGATGGGGACTACAGTTACCTTCTTTGTTTGGGAGATGAGTTAGTAATTCGGATGATTCCACTGGCACGGGTGGTTGAGCAATTATGGATTTTAATTCGTTTGCTGTGAAACCGAGGCCTTCCATAACCAATAACCAATAACAATAACGATGCTTTTATGTGCGGCCTACTGGCGCGTATTATGGACATACTTTTCCTATTGGATTGTCAGTTTTTACAATATCAGAACAGACTTAGCGATATTCACAATCAATGGTTAGTTTCACCTTCCCATGTAGCGATATAGCTATATTATTAGATTAAGGTTGGGATATATGTCGGAAGATAATTCAAGTTTGTTGTTGCACATGTTTTGGAAGCATATGAGATGTCATTGCGAATGTTGGGAAGTTACTTGCCTGGACATGTTAGCTCACATCTGGTGTGTTATGTTTTGAGCTGTCTTCAGCAGTAATAGAATAAACAGCGGACTGTTGTCACTGAAAAAAAAAGAGCGTGCGCTTTGTTCTGTCTTTGTTCTATGTTCTAATATTATTGTATCAGAAGACCCCGATTTATATCCTACAAGAGTTACAGTTTACATTTTTTTTTATTTCAACCACAACATCAGATCAGTTGTCGCACATAACTTCTATATCACTGCTTAACTTTAATTATCGAATATAACTTCTATATCACTGCTTAACTTTAATTATCGAATATAACTTCTATATCGCTGCTACAGTTTAATTACCAAACACAAATATATCAGTGATGAAGGTTAATTACCGAACATAACTTTACATCACAGCTGCAGTTCAATGTTTGAACACAACGTCTGTGACAGTTGCAGTAGTTTACTTATTGAGCACAACCTTACCGAGACACCACAACACGATAGTCTATAGATAGAGCGTTTCATTCATGAGCACTCAGAGGGCTTTCAAATGTATTTTTAAAATGTTCAAAATGCTCAGCAGTCAGTACTTTAGTTAGAGCTCACAGAGCATGACTGACTTAAAATGAAAATGTTCAATTCCAATGTTATATCAGTCCTATCGTATGGCTGTAAAACATGGAGAACAACAAAAATTATAATCACGAAGATATAGTCATTAATTAAGTGATGCTTGTGCATAATATAAGGATGGGAATAGCAGGACAATATCACTAACATAAAATTATTAAAAAGTGCAAGTCAAATACCAGTGGACAAAGATGTATAACGAAGACGATGGACCTGGAGAGGGCACACACTACGGAAGCCAACTGAGAGTATTACACAACAGTTCAATTTTTGGAATCCCCAAAGAAACAACGTGGAAGACCAAAATATTCTTGGAGAAGACATATGAAAGCAGAGATGAAAAGGATGTGGAAGATAAGGAATGATCTTTAAAATAATAGCAAGAAACAGAAAGGCTGGGAAGATTTTGTTGAAAACCCATGCTCCACAGAGAGTTGAAAGGTAGAAGAAGTATGTAAATAGAACCAACAATGTTACACTTGAGGGCGCTCACATTTCCGAATTATAAATAACATACTAGTCATTTGCAAGAACAGTGCCTTCTGGCATAGGCGATCATGCATCTCTTAAACTTTAATTCTTGCGGTTGTTTATTACTTGTATTGTTTACCTCCCGCCAAACTAGTCTCTTAAACTGTCTTGTATCTTTTCTCTCTACTTTCATCACACTCTCATTTTCATTTCCCCAGCTGTCACAATAGATTATGTATGCTCCCTTCCTATTGCACGCCAGAAAGATAATAACTGTTCCCATCTTATACTGAAAATTGAATTGCTTGGTCTGAATGACCTTCTGTAAATTAGCAATGCTTTGTTTTTTGTTAAACCAAAGTGTGAGAAATGTTCAACCATCTACGTGGTAACAAGTCACTATCTGTGGGAGGTCCGCGGAGTACAGTGTCACCAGCAGTTGATAAATATTGACACATTGATTCATATATAAGAAGATGAGTACAGTTCCAACAAGTCACATTGATTGTGAAGTGTCAAGAATAATTAAATATTCTGTCAAATAAAATTATATTTTTTGTAAATCAGCATCAATAATTATTTTAAAATGAATAATTTTAGTTCAATGTTAACTTCTTGTATTGGACCGTATTTGTGCTTGCATGTGTAAGTACAGCTGTGGGATTTATATCGAGTGTAATGAATGTAATCATCGCAGTTAGAGTCACTTTGTCCTGAAGAAATGCAGCGCTTCGTGTCAGAGCCACCATAATTTGAGCGGCAACAAATTGTGATTGGACGTCAGGCAACAATCGATTGTTGAGCTCTGCTGTTCGAAAACGTACATTAGATATTAGATTACCAACATAGCAGTTTATAAAATACAAGTACTTTAGAAATGGTTTGTCTATTTAGTTACCTCCAAAGTAAGCAACGGTATTTGATTTTGTCTTGTCTTATTTTACCACTCCTAAATGAGAACAGCCTTGTTTGCAGGTAAGAATGATTGAAGATAATAATAGCGTGTCACAGAGTGAGATCAGTGGACGATGAAGAAGTATCACAGAGAGAGATCCATCGACGATGAAGGCTTGTCACAGAGTGAGATCAGTGGACAATGATGGAGTGTCACAGAGTGAGATCAGTGGACGATGAAGGCTTGTCACAGAGTGAGATCAGTGGACGATGATGGAGTGTCACAGAGTGAGATCAGTGGACGATGAAGGCTTGTCACAGAGTGAGATCAGTGGACGATGATGGAGTGTCACAGAGTGAGATCAGTGGACGATGAAGGCTTGTCACAGAGTGAGATCAGTGGACGATGATGGAGTGGCACAGAGTGAGATCAGTGGACGATGATGGAGTGTCACAGAATGAGATCAGTGGACGATGAAGAAGTATCACAGAGAGAGATCCATCGACGATGAAGGCGTGTCACAGAGAGAGATCCATCGACGATGAAGGCGTGTCACAGAGAGAGATCCATGGACGATGAAGGCGTGTCACAGAGAGAGAGCAGTGGACGATGAAGGAGTGTCACAGAGAGAGATCCATGGACGATGAAGGCGTGTCACAGAGAGAGATCCATGGAAGATGAAGGCGTGTCACAGAGAGAGATCCATGGACGATGAAGGCGTGTGACAGAGAGAGAGCAGTGGACGATGAAGGAGTGTCACAGAGAGAGATCCATGGACGATGAAGGCGTGTCACAGAGAGAGATCCATGGACGATGAAGGCGTGTCACAGAGAGAGCAGTGGACGATGAAGGCGTGTCACAGAGAGAGCAGTGGACGATGAAGGCGTGTCACAGAGAGAGAGCAGTGGACGATGAAGGCGTGTCAGAGAGAGTGCAGTGGACGATGAAGGCGTGTCACAGAGAGAGAGCAGTGGACGATGAAGGCGTGTCACAGAGAGAGCAGTGGACGATGAAGGCGTGTCACAGAGAGAGAGCAGTGGACGATGAAGGCGTGTCACAGAGAGAGCAGTGGACGATGAAGTCGTGTCACAGAAAAAGAGAGCAGTGGACGATGAAGGAGTGTCACAGAGAGAGAGCAGTGGACGATGAAGGCGTGTCACAGAGAGAGATCCATGGACGATGAAGGCGTGTCACAGAGAGAGCAGTGGACGATGAAGGCGTGTCACAGAGAGAGATCCATGGACGATGAAGGCGTGTCACAGAGAGAGATCCATGGACGATGAAGGCGTGTCACAGAGAGAGAGCAGTGGACGATGAAGGAGTGTCACAGAGAGAGATCCATGGACGATGAAGGCGTGTCACAGAGAGAGATCCATGGACGATGAAGGCGTGTCACAGAGAGAGATCCATGGACGATGAAGGCGTGTCACAGAGAGAGATCCATGGACGATGAAGGCGTGTCACAGAGAGAGATCAGTGGACGATGAAGGCGTGTAACAGAGAGAGATCCATGGACGATGAAGGCGTGTCACAGAGAGAGATCAATGGACGATGAAGGCGTGTCACAGAGAGAGATCCATGGACGATGAAGGCGTGTCACAGAGAGAAATCCATGGACGATGAAGGCGTGTCACAGAGAGAGATCCATGGACTATGAAGGCATGTCACAGAGAGAAATCCATGGACGATGAAGGCGTGTGACAGAGAGAGATCCATGGGCGATGAAGGCATGTCACAGAGAGAAATCCATAGACGATGAAGGCGTGTCACAGAGAGAGATCCATGGACGATGAAGGCGTGTCACAGAGAGAGATCCATGGACGATGAAGGCATGTCACAGAGAGAGATCCATGGACGATGAAGGCGTGTCACAGAGAGAAATCCATGGACGATGAAGGCGTGTCACAGAGAGAGATCCATGGACGATGAAGGCATGTCACAGAGAGAAATCGATGGACGATGAAGGCGTGTGACAGAGAGAGAGCAGTGGACGATGAATGAGTGTCACAGAGAGAGATCCATGGACAATGAAGGCGTGTCACAGAGAGAGATCCATGGACGATGAAGGCATGTCACAGAGAGAGATCCATGGACGATGAAGGCGTGTCACAGAGAGAAATCCATGGACGATGAAGGCGTGTCACAGAGAGAGATCCATGGACGATGAAGGCATGTCACAGAGAGAAATCAATGGACGATGAAGGCGTGTCACAGAGAGAGATCCATGGACTATGAAGGCGTGTCACAGAGAGAAATCCATGGACGATGAAGGCGTGTCACAGAGAGAGATCCATGGACGATGAAGGCATGTCACAGAGAGAGATCCATAGACGATGAAGGCCTGTCACAGAGAGAGATCCATAGACGATGAAGGCGGGTCACAGAGAGAGATCAATAGACGATGAAGGCGTGTCACAGAGAGAGATCCATGGACGATGAAGGCGTATCACAGAGAGAGAGCAGTGGACGATGAAGGCGTGTCACAGTGATATATATGTGGACGATGAAGGCGTGTCACAGAGAGAGATCAGTGGACGATGAAGGCGTGTCACAGAGAGAGAGCAGTGGACGATGAAGACGTGTCACAGAGAGAGAGCAGTGGACGATGAAGGCGTGTCACAGAGAGAGAACAGTGGACGATGGAGGCGTGTCACAGAGACAGAAAGCAGTGGACGATGAAGACGTGTCACAGAGAGAGAGAGCAGTGGACGATGAAGGCGTGTCACAGAGAGAGATCCATAGACGATGATTCGTTTCACAGAGAGAGATCCATAGACGATGAAGGCGTGTCACAGAGAGAGATCAGTAGACGATGAAGGCGTGTCACAGAGAGAGATCCATGGACGATGAAGGCGTATCACAGAGAGAGAGCAGTGGACGATGAAGGCGTGTCACAGTGATATATATGTGGACGATGAAGGCGTGTCACAGAGAGAGATCAGTGGACGATGAAGGCGTGTCACAGAGAGAGAGCAGTGGACGATGAAGACGTGTCACAGAGAGAGAGTAGTGGACGATGAAGGCGTGTCACAGAGAGAGAGCAGTGGTCGATGAAGGCGTGTCACAGAGAGAGAGCAGTGGACGATGAAGACGTGTCACAAAGAGAGAGCAGTGGACGATGAAGGCGTGTCACAGAGAGAGAACAGTGGACGATCGAGGCGTGTGACAGAGAGAGATATGTGGTCGATGACGGCGTGTCACAGAGAGACAGAGAGAGAGAGCAGTGGACGATGAAGGCGTGTCACAGAGAGAGATATGTGGTCGATGAAGGCGTGTCACAGATAGAGAGAGTAGTGGACGATGAAGGCATGTCACAGAGAGAGATCCATGGATGATGAAGGCGTGTCAAAGAGAGAAATCCATGGACGATGAAGGCATGTCACAGAGAGAGATCCATGGACGATGAAAGCGTGTCACAGAGAGAAATCCATGGACGATGAAGGTGTGTCACAGAGAGAGATCCATAGACGATGAAGGCGTGTCACAGAGAGAGATCCATAGACGATGAAGGCGTGTCACAGAGAGAGATCCATAGACAATGAAGGCGTGTCACAGAGAGAGATCAGTAGGCGATGAAGGCGTGTCACAGAGAGAGATCAGTAGACGATGAAGGCGTTTCACAGAGAGAGATCCATGGACGATGAAGGCGTGTCACAGAGAGATATCAGTAGACGATGAAGGCGTGTCACAGAGAGAGATCAGTAGACGATGAAGGCGTGTCACAGAGAGAGATCCATGGACGATGAAGGCGTGTCACAGAGAGAGATCAGTAGACGATGAAGGCGTGTCACAGAGAGAGATCCATAGACGATGAAGGCGTGTCACAGAGAGAGATCAGTAGACGATGAAGGCGTGTCACAGAGAGAGATCCATAGACGATGAAGGCGTGTCACAGAAAGAGATCCATAGACGATGAAGGCGTGTCACAGAGAGAGATCCATAGACGATAAAGGCGTGTCACAGAGAGAGCTCCATAGAAGATGAAGGCGTGTCACAGAAAGAGCTCCATAGACGATGAAGGCGTGTCACAGAGAGAGATCAGTAGACGATGAAGGCGTGTCACAGAGAGAGATCCATGGACGATGAAGGCGTGTCACAGAGAGAGATCCATAGACGATGAAGGCGTGTCACAGAGAGAGAGAGAGCAGTGGACGGTGAAGGCGTGTCACAGAGAGAGAGAGCAGTGGACGATGAAGGCGTGTCACAGAGAGAGATCCATAGACGATGAAGGCGTGTCACAGAGAGAGATCAGTAGACGATGAAGGCGTGTCACAGAGAGAGAGCAGTGGACGATGAAGGCGTGTCACAGAGAGAGAGCAGTGGACGATGAAGGCGTGTCACAGAGAGAGCAGTGGACGATGAAGGCGTGTCACAGAGAGAGATCAGTAGACGATGAAGGCGTGTCACAGAGAGAGATACATAGACGATGAAGGCGTGTCACAGAGAGAGATCCATAGACGATGAAGGCGTGTCACAGAGAGAGATCCATAGACGATGAAGGCGTGTCACAGAGAGAAATCCATGGACGATGAAGGCGTGTCACAGAGAGAGATCCATGGACGATGAAGGCATGTCACAGAGAGAGATCCATAGACGATGAAGGCCTGTCACAGAGAGAGATCCATAGACGATGAAGGCGGGTCACAGAGAGAGATCAATAGACGATGAAGGCGTGTCACAGAGAGAGATCCATGGACGATAAAGGCGTATCACAGAGAGAGAGCAGTGGACGATGAAGGCGTGTCACAGTGATATATATGTGGACGATGAAGGCGTGTCACAGAGAGAGATCAGTGGACGATGAAGGCGTGTCACAGAGAGAGAGCAGTGGACGATGAAGACGTGTCACAGAGAGAGAGCAGTGGACGATGAAGGCGTGTCACAGAGAGAGAACAGTGGACGATGGAGGCGTGTCACAGAGACAGAAAGCAGTGGACGATGAAGACGTGTCACAGAGAGAGAGAGAGCAGTGGACGATGAAGGCGTGTCACAGAGAGAGATCCATAGACGATTAATTCGTTTCACAGAGAGAGATCCATAGACGATGAAGGCGTGTCACAGAGAGAGATCAGTAGACGATGAAGGCGTGTCACAGAGAGAGATCCATGGACGATGAAGGCGTATCACAGAGAGAGAGTAGTGGACGATGAAGGCGTGTCACAGTGATATATATGTGGACGATGAAGGCGTGTCACAGAGAGAGATCAGTGGACGATGAAGGCGTGTCACAGAGAGAGAGCAGTGGACGATGAAGACGTGTCACAGAGAGAGAGTAGTGGACGATGAAGGCGTGTCACAGAGAGAGAGCAGTGGTCGATGAAGGCGTGTCACAGAGAGAGAACAGTGGACGATCGAGGCGTGTCACAGAGAGAGATATGTGGTCGATGACTGCGTGTCACAGAGAGAGAGAGAGAGAGAGAGCAGTGGACGATGAAGGCGTGTCACAGAGAGAGATATGTGGTCGATGAAGGCGTGTCACAGATAGAGAGAGTAGTGGACGATGAAGGCATGTCACAGAGAGAGATCCATGGATGATGAAGGCGTGTCAAAGAGAGAAATCCATGGACGATGAAGGCATGTCACAGAGAGAGATCCATGGACGATGAAAGCGTGTCACAGAGAGAAATCCATGGACGATGAAGGCGTGTCACAGAGAGAGATCCATAGACGATGAAGGCGTGTCACAGAGAGAGATCCATAGACGATGAAGGCGTGTCACAGAGAGAGATCCATAGACAATGAAGGCGTGTCACAGAGAGAGATCAGTAGGCGATGAAGGCGTGTCACAGAGAGAAATCCATGGACGATGAAGGCGTGTCACAGAGAGAGATCCATGGACTATGAAGGCATGTCACAGAGAGAAATCCATGGACGATGAAGGCGTGTGACAGAGAGAGATCCATGGGCGATGAAGGCATGTCACAGAGAGAAATCCATAGACGATGAAGGCGTGTCACAGAGAGAGATCCATGGACGATGAAGGCGTGTCACAGAGAGAGATCCATGGACGATGAAGGCATGTCACAGAGAGAGATCCATGGACGATGAAGGCGTGTCACAGAGAGAAATCCATGGACGATGAAGGCGTGTCACAGAGAGAGATCCATGGACGATGAAGGCATGTCACAGAGAGAAATCGATGGACGATGAAGGCGTGTGACAGAGAGAGAGCAGTGGACGATGAATGAGTGTCACAGAGAGAGATCCATGGACGATGAAGGCGTGTCACAGAGAGAGATCCATGGACGATGAAGGCATGTCACAGAGAGAGATCCATGGACGATGAAGGCGTGTCACAGAGAGAAATCCATGGACGATGAAGGCGTGTCACAGAGAGAGATCCATGGACGATGAAGGCATGTCACAGAGAGAAATCAATGGACGATGAAGGCGTGTCACAGAGAGAGATCCATGGACTATGAAGGCGTGTCACAGAGAGAAATCCATGGACGATGAAGGCGTGTCACAGAGAGAGATCCATGGACGATGAAGGCATGTCACAGAGAGAGATCCATAGACGATGAAGGCCTGTCACAGAGAGAGATCCATAGACGATGAAGGCGGGTCACAGAGAGAGATCAATAGACGATGAAGGCGTGTCACAGAGAGAGATCCATGGACGATGAAGGCGTATCACAGAGAGAGAGCAGTGGACGATGAAGGCGTGTCACAGTGATATATATGTGGACGATGAAGGCGTGTCACAGAGAGAGATCAGTGGACGATGAAGGCGTGTCACAGAGAGAGAGCAGTGGACGATGAAGACGTGTCACAGAGAGAGAGCAGTGGACGATGAAGGCGTGTCACAGAGAGAGAACAGTGGACGATGGAGGCGTGTCACAGAGACAGAAAGCAGTGGACGATGAAGACGTGTCACAGAGAGAGAGAGCAGTGGACGATGAAGGCGTGTCACGGAGAGAGATCCATAGACGATTAATTCGTTTCACAGAGAGAGATCCATAGACGATGAAGGCGTGTCACAGAGAGAGATCAGTAGACGATGAAGGCGTGTCACAGAGAGAGATCCATGGACGATGAAGGCGTATCACAGAGAGAGAGCAGTGGACGATGAAGGCGTGTCACAGTGATATATATGTGGACGATGAAGGCGTGTCACAGAGAGAGATCAGTGGACGATGAAGGCGTGTCACAGAGAGAGAGCAGTGGACGATGAAGACGTGTCACAGAGAGAGAGTAGTGGACGATGAAGGCGTGTCACAGAGAGAGATCAGTAGACGATGAAGGCGTGTCACAGAGAGAGATCCATGGACGATGAAGGCGTGTCACAGAGAGAGATCAGTAGACGATGAAGGCGTGTCACAGAGAGAGATCCATAGACGATGAAGGCGTGTCACAGAGAGAGATCAGTAGACGATGAAGGCGTGTCACAGAGAGAGATCCATGGACGATGAAGGCGTGTCACAGAAAGAGATCCATAGACGATGAAGGCGTGTCACAGAGAGAGATCCATAGACGATAAAGGCGTGTCACAGAGAGAGCTCCATAGAAGATGAAGGCGTGTCACAGAAAGAGCTCCATAGACGATGAAGGCGTGTCACAGAGAGAGATCAGTAGACGATGAAGGCGTGTCACAGAGAGAGATCCATGGACGATGAAGGCGTGTCACAGAAAGAGATCCATAGACTATGAAGGCGTGTCACAGAGAGAGAGAGCAGTGGACGGTGAAGGCGTGTCACAGAGAGAGAGAGCAGTGGACGATGAAGGCGTGTCACAGAGAGAGATCCATAGACGATGAAGGCGTGTCACAGAGAGAGATCAGTAGACGATGAAGGCGTGTCACAGAGAGAGAGCAGTGGACGATGAAGGCGTGTCACAGAGAGAGAGCAGTGGACGATGATGGCGTGTCACAGAGAGAGCAGTGGACGATGAAGGCGTGTCACAGAGAGAGAGCAGTGGACGATGAAGGCGTGTCACAGAGAGAGATCAGTAGACGATGAAGGCGTGTCACAGAGAGAGATCCATAGACGATGAAGGCGTGTCACAGAGAGAGATCCATAGACGATGAAGGCGTGTCACAGAGAGAGATCCATAGACGATGAAGGCGTGTCACAGAGAGAGAGCAGTGGACGATGAACGCGTGTCACAGAGAGAGATCCATAGACGATGAAGGCGTGTCACAGAGAGAGATCAATAGACGATGAAGGCGTGTCACAGAGAGAGATCCATAGACGATGAAGGCATGTCACAGAGAGAGATCAGTAGACGATGAAGGCGTGTCACAGAGAGAGATCCATGGACGATGAAGGCGTGTCACAGAGAGAGATCCATGGACGATGAAGGCGTGTCACAGAGAGAGATCCATGGACGATGAAGGCATGTCACAGAGAGAGATCCATGACGATGAAGGCGTGTGACATAGAGAGATCAGTGGACGATGAAGGCGTGTGACAGAGAGAGATCCATGGACGATGAAGGCGTGTCACAGAGAGAGATCAGTAGACGATGAAGGCGTGTCACAGAGAGAGATCAGTAGACGATGAAGGCGTGTCACAGAGAGAGATCCATGGAAGATGAAGGCGTGTCACAGAAAGAGATCCATGGACGATGAAGGCGTGTCACAGAGAGAGATGCATGTACGATGAAGGCGTGTGACAGAGAGAGATCAGTGTACGATGAAGGCGTGTCACAGAGAGAGATCAGTGGACGATGAAGGCGTGTCACAGATAGAGATCAGTAGACGATGAAGGCGTGTCACAGAGAGAGATCAGTAGACGATGAAGGCGTGTCACAGAGAGAGCTCCATAGACGATGAAGGCGTGTCACAGAGAGAGATCAGTAGACGATTAAGGCGTGTCACAGAGAGAGATCCATAGACGATGAAGGCGTGTCACAGAGAGAAATCCATGGACGATGAAGGCGTGTCACAGAGAGAGATCCATGGACGATGAAGGCGTATCACAGAGATCAGTGGACGATGAAGGCGTGTCACAGTGATATATATGTGGACGATGAAGGCGTGTCACAGAGAGAGAGATCAGTACACGATTAAGGCGTGTCACAGAGAGAGTTCAGTAGACGATGAAGGCGTGTCACAGAGAGAGATCCATGGACGATGAAGGCGTGTCACAGAGAGAGATCCATGGACGATGAAGGCGTGTCACAGAGAGAGATCCATGGACGATGAAGGCGTGTCACAGAGAGAGATCCATGGACGATGAAGGCGTGTCACAGTGATATATATGTGGACGATGAAGGCGTGTCACAGAGAGAGATCAGTAGACGATGAAGTCGTGTCACAGAGAGAGATCCATGGACGATGAAGGCGTATCACAGAGAGAGATCCATGGACGATGAAGGCGTGTCACAGAGAGAGATCAGTAGACGATGAAGGCGTGTCACAGAGAGAGATCCATGGACGATGAAGGCATGTCACAGAGAGAAATCCATGGACGATGAATGCGTGTCACAGAGAGGGATCCATGGACGATGAAGGCGTGTCACAGAGATCAGTGGACGATGAAGGCGTGTCACAGTGATATATATGTGGACGATGAAGGCGTGTCACAGAGATATATATGTGGACAATGAAGGCGTGTCACAGAGATATATATGTGGACGATGAAGGCGTGTCACAGTGATATATATGTGGACGATGAAGGCGTGTCACAGAGATATATTTGTGGACAATGAAGGCGTGTCACAGTGATATATATGTGGACGATGAAGGATTGTCACAGAGATATATATGTGGACAATGAATGCTTGTCACAGAGATATATATGTGGACGATGAAGGCGTGTCACAGAGAGAGGTCAGTGGACGATGAAGGCGTGTCACAGAGAGAGGTCAGTGGACGATGAAGGCGTGTCACAGAGAGAGGTCAGTGGACGATGAAGGCGTGTCACAAAGGTTTAAATCATATTCTGACATCGCCAAAATGCAAACTAAAGTTAAGAAAACAATTCCTGCTTTGGTCCATTATTAAAATAACTATTTTAGCGAACACAAGAAAGAAAACATATTTAATGTAAAACCTGGTGAAGTATATCAAGCATGATGGCTTGTTCGGTTGAAGTGTCTGATTGTTATTGGTTTCACAATAAATATACCGATGACGTGTTATACGATTTTGTGTTGTTAGCGGAGGTGGTCCTGCTCCCTAGTGTCTATAAGAAGCGTAGTGCTGTCTTTGCCAAATCTATTTTACACTATTCTTGATGCTGGAAATGCTGTGTGCCCTTTACTAAACAAATACATCAGTTAAGAAAGCCGTTATGCTATCCATAAAAGGAATCAAAACACATTAAATTGGTAGATAGCTTGTAGTGCACTTCATTATGCTGGAAAGCCGACATTTGAAAGATATTTTTTAATCTAAACAATCGCCAAAACGTGAAACTACTTTCCACACATCGAACGTATTCTACCTTGGATAAAGAATACACGATAACAACAATTTAAATATTCAACGCAGAAAGTGAATCCAGAGTAAAAATAATAGAAACATTAGCGTTATAACTGTGGCGTCTGAGAGAGTGTATTCACAAGGACGAGTTACTAACGAAAAAAAAAAGTGGTGATAAAGGCCGTGTCGAAAAAAAGAAGGACATATGCATTCAAAAAGCGTCAAACATAAATTACCGATCCTAATATATCCAGAGGTTTCTATTGAGTTAAAAAAATAATTAATTGATGAACTGTTTGTACTGACAATGGGATACTAACGTCTGACATGAGCAGTTCTTCAAAGACAAACTCAGGAAATTTACATCATGTCAACTGAGAATCTTCGGAAATACTGCGAACAAAACTCGGGAGAGAGAAAGAAAGAGAGAGAGAGAGAGAAGAAAAGTAAAAAAGAAGGGTGAGCGGAAAAGCAGTAGAAACATGTCAATTTAATGATTGAGTTATTGAGTTATTGAGTTATTAGTGGGTCATCATTATTCACTCCGTACATTTCCATAAGTGTTCAGATCCCCTCCCTCAGCAAGTCCCGTCCAGCGATTCACGACTCCAGTTCTGTGTTGGTTGATTAGTCTTCTTACACGCCCATTAAGTTTCTCGTTTCTGGCTGTGCCCATCTTAACTCCCATCTCTTTCATCCGATGGAGTGACGTGGACTCATGGTTGTCGGAGTCCTGTGCTCTTCCCTTCCTACATCTCAGAGGTCATTGATAATGCCCGTCCGATCTATTGGTTGACATTCCTCAACAAAAGCGCAGCTAGCCAACCTGTCCGCTCTTTCATTTCCCCGTACTCCCCCAAGTCATGGGACGTAGATAAAGGTGACCTTACGTATTTATGACTACTGCAATGACTCTACCCAATGCCTGCCTACAGAGCCCGTCTCCATTTTTCTTATCCCTAGAGAAAGGCATAACTGATGCTAGTTAATAAGGAAACAGGTGGAAGCTTAGAATTTAATGTGAAAGAAAGAAGATCTCTTTCATGAGTTGATGTTTATCAGTTCATTTTGATCACTCATTAACACGTTTGAATTCTGTTTGTTTTTTTTTCAAACACGCAGCGCAGTTTTTTCTGTCGTGACAAATAAAACCTGAACATTCTTGTCATTTTATCTGTGCTGGCCTCTTTGTTTTTGCATCTTTGTGAACCTCTGTGTTGGCTTCTTTGTTTCAGCATCTTTGTGAACCTCTGTGTTGGCTCTTTGTTTCTGCATCATTGTGAACCTCTGTGTTGGCTTCTTTGTTTCAGCATCTTTGTGAACCTCTGTGTTGGCTCTTTGTTTCTGCATAATTGTGAACCTCTGTGTTGGCTCTTTGTTTCTGCATCATTGTGAACCTCTGTGTTGGCTCTTTGTTTCTGCATAATTGTGAACCTCTGTGTTGGCTTCTTTGTTTCTGCATCATTGTGTACCTCTGTGTTGGCTCTTTGTTTCTGCATCATTGTGAACCTCTGTGTTGGCCTCTTTGTTTATTTATGAAGTTAAAGGCAGTTCTTTTTTCCTCTAAGTTGGCCTCTTTGTCTCTGCGTTGAACTCAAGACCTGATCATGTTCCTGTATCCCTACATGACTTTGCATTAGTATTTAAAACATTCATCGAGAATCTAATTTTGTAATTACCACAGCCCTGCAGGACGTGCCACTTATATGCGAGCGTTCCCAAGCGACATATTAATATTTCTCTGTTGTCCTACAGTACACTGTCCTACAGGACCTGATATTTTTGTGCCCACAACCATATGGAAATCCCCACCCCCACCCCTCTCCCCCATTTCCAAGCACTTTTTTTTCAAGATGTGACCTTTATTCCACTTTGTTCTTATGGAATCGTATTTTCTTTGTTCTTATGGAATCGCATTTTCTTTACTCTATTATCATCATCATCATCAAGTACCGGGCCTAGTTTCGTAGGTGATCATGTCTCTCCACAACATTCGATCTCGGCAGCTATTTATCATTTCTGTTGTTGACCTTCTGCCGAGCCATTCTCTTAAGCTGTCTGTTATTTTTTCTCTTTGCTTCCCTCTATCTTTTCGTCCCTCAATTTTTCCAGTTGTTACAATATATTCAAGTTGTTCTCTTCTCATTACGTGGCCAAAAAATGATGATTGTCTCTTCCTAACATTGGAAATTAGCTCTTTTTTATGCTTTGACCTTTCTCAGAACCTCTTCATTACTCTTCTTAGCTGTCCATGGTATTCTCAACATTCTTCTGTAAAACCACATTTCTACAGACGCCAGTGATTTTCTTATCTGTTGTCCTATTGTCCATGATTCGCATCCGTATGTTAAGACTGGCTCTACGTAACATTTAAGAACTCTTTTTCTTGTTTCTATTGTCAAAAATGGATTGCATAGTATTTTCCTCACTTTTTGGAAAGCTGCTTTTGCCTGAGCCATTCTGCATCTCACCTCCTTTGTACATCTTCCGTTTGAGGTTAACAAAGTTCCCAAATATTTAAATTCATTTACCTGTTTTAATAGTGTTCCACTTGTCTTTATTTTGCACTGAGGTGATGTCTTTTTCTTTGTTGTTACCATTACTTCTGTCTTTTTGCTATTAAGGCTGAGTCCTTTATTTTGCTTTCTTTCACTACAATGTCCAACATTTCTTGTAACTCATTTTCACTCTTAGCGATTAATACTGTATCATCAGCATACCTTAGATTATTTATATTATGACCTCCAATTGTTATTCCAGGCATGCCCCTTATGGATCTTAAAATAATCTCACTATAAATATTAAACAAATCTGGTGACAGCACACAACCTTGTCTAACACCCTGTTTTATTTGTTGAAACATTCCCAATTGGTTTCCAGTTCTTATGGCCGCTGTTTGTTGCCAGTACATGTTCTTTATTATTCTTAGATCCTCGCTGTCTATGTTTATGCTTTCTAAAATGTTAAGTATATCTTGGTGCTTTACTTTGTCAAATGCCTTGGTATATAATCTATGAAACATAGGTATAGATCTGTTTTCACCTCTATGGCTCTTTCTACTAAAGATCGTATGATATAAATGGCATTGCTTGTTGCTTTATCTCTAACAAAACCACACTGTTCATCGCTAATTTCTGGACTGATTTTGTTTCGCACTCTTCGCATGATGATTCTTAGTAATATCTTAGTCATATGACTCATAAGGCTTATTGTGCGATGATCATCGCATTCAATCGCACCCGATTTCTTTGGTAGGGCTATGAATATTGATTTGAGCAGGTCGTCTGGTATATATCCGCTGTTGTAGATATCATTCAATATTTTTGTTATTATTTCTATTCCCAAATCACCCATGGCTTCAATCTCTTCTTTAGTTACATTATCTGGTCCAGGAGCTTTGCCTGATTTCATATTGCGCAAGGCATCTTCCACTTCTTCTCTTAGTATTCTGGTCCTTCTCCATTATCCTTAATATTTACTTCCGTTCGTTCATCATTATAAAGATCCTTAATGTATTCTGTCCATCGTTCCCTTATGTTTTCTTGATCAATCAACAGTTCTCCTTCCTTTGATCTTAAACTCTATTCTGGAATCGCATTTTCTTTGTTCTTTTGGAATAGTATTTCTTTATTCTTACAGGATCGTATTTTCTTTGTTCTCATAGGATCGTAATTTCTTTATTCTTATAGGATCGTAATGTGTTCCCCTCAACGTCACTTCATGGTTTTATTAAAAATCTGTTGTAAAGGTTTGTTGGAAACTTTGAGAGACAATATAACCAAGGTATGGCTGAAACTATTGATTACGTTAGTGGGCGTCTGTCGCTGTTCTCATTGAATGTCTGCATTGTTTATTTCAAGGATGTCCAGCATTGGTGGTAGAAGATTGGAGGAGCTTGTCAGCGAGATGGAGATGGAAGTGTTCGAGACCGTCAACATCGTGTTCCTATCTTGTATCATCGCTCTCTTTGGAGTGGTGACCAACGTCATGAATATGGTGGTCTTCTACAGGCAAGGCTTCACCAACACCATCAACATCAGCTTTTTTGGGCTGGCTATCTCTGACCTCTGTAGCCTGGTAACGATGTTGTGGTACTCTGTTTGCATGAATCCCTGGTTTGTACACTCGAATGTACCGATGGTACCACATGATGTACAGCACTTGACGGGAGGAATGCCCCACATTTGTTTCGCTAGGATAACCAGTTGGATAACTGTGTTTATCACATCAGAAAGATGTCTGTGTATCATGGTGCCTTTGAAGATAAAACAAATTATCACACCTCAGAGGACAAAACTTATCTTGTTTATCATCTACTTAGTTATCATAGCCTCCTTCCTACCAGAGTATCAACTATTTTACATCGACTGGAAGTTCTATCCCGACAGAAACAAAACATTGCTGGGTCTGGTCTACACTGCGTACAGAGACAAGCTGGAAGGGGTTGCTTTCATTCTCTACTCCGTTCTGGGAACAACGTCTTTCATCGCTGTCATCGTCTTCACAGTCCTCCTTGTTGTTCAGCTCAAACAGAAATCAAAATGGCGCATGACGGCCAACGAAGACAAATCCTCTTCCGAGTCCGTCAACAACAAAGAAAGGAAGACCGTGATGATGGTGGTCATGATATCTACTGTTCTAATTGTCTGTTACGCGCCAGGTGTCGCTGTTTCTATGGTGTCATTTTTTATAATAGAGTTCAGCATTGTTGGAATATATAAAAACATTTTCTTAGTTTTCTGGTCCTTTGTTTTTATCTTTGAAGCTGTCAACTCCAGCATCAACATCTTCCTCTACTACAGGATGAGCTCCAAATACAAAGAAACATTCAATCAAGTCTTTGGATTTGGGAACACAGTTGATGGACGTCTAGTCACCAGATGAAACAGTCAAACGTCGAGCTGTATCATTTTGTTGAGTAGTAGATACAACGATTATAAGAATCTTGGGCCTTTTCTCTTTCCATTTTAAATATTTATATCACAGCAATAGTAAGTGATGTTCTTCAATCAAAGTGTGCAATATATCATGGTTGCTCAGAAAACATCGCACATTTGTATATACAGTTGGTAACGTGACAGGCGGATAGCAATAGGAGCCGAAGATGGATACTGCAGGCGGACGAAATGTTCTGTGAAATAAAAGACTTGGACAAAATTGGTTCAATGATTTGATGAGAATTCATTCAAATACTCGATGGGTAGTTAATGGTAACTATGATGTCACTGGCGGATCTGTGCTGCAAGTCGCGAAATTCGGATGCGGTTTCTCACAGTAGTCTGATATTTACTTTGCCACGATTTCTAGTACAGAGACTGAGTCTATCATTGCTGCCCTCATGTTTGTGTCGAGGGCACCAAGAATATCAGATTTCTAGTACAGAGACTGAGTCTATCATTGCTGCCCTCATGTTAGTGTCGAGGGCACCAAGAATATCAGATTTCTAGTACAGAGACTGAGTCTATCATTGCTGCCCTCATGTTAGTGTCGAGGGCACCAAGAATATCAGATTTCCTGTGTCTGACTCTGTGTCCGTCATGGAGTCCTGGAACAATGTCCGTGACATAATGAGGTCATTTATAGAAAACAACTCAAGAGCTAGTTCAGAAATTAAAACTAGCTCTACTGTCGAGGTTAATGGAGAGCTTGTGACAGCTGACAACCTGCTGACGTGCGCTTATTGGGGGACAAACGTTGAACTCTTGACAACCTGACACAATTTTCGACACGCCAATGGTTAGAAATGACGTTCTCGTGTTGTAATGATGCGAATACAAGTTTGACAACATCAACAACAAAGGCGAGTAAGTGTTGGCCTCCTGACATCTACTATTGGTCGATACATTTGGTGAGACGTTACAATGACGTAGTTGTGTGTTACTAATTTCTTTCCAGTTGATTGAACCTCTCTATCACTCGTGTCTCCCCCAAAGTTATTAACCTGGACATCAACACCCACAACGATCTTGCAGCCGGTGACCTCTCTTCTTGCTCCCTCTTGGTCATAGCCAACATGTGACAACCGTCGCCTAATTTAGCCGTTACTTTGCCGACATTTTATTACTCAGTGTTCTACTTATCTCATCTCAGCTCATCTCATCGATGTAGCTACATCATAAGAGCAATGACATCAAACAAAAGCAACTCACTCTATCTACAAATGCTAACAATACAATCTGGAGACTGCAAGTCCTTGTTACTTAAACTTAATTGTTGACTTAAACTTTTTTCGAACATTAAATACAAACATTAGTGCACGCATTACACAAGGAAGTAATGGCAGCTACAAATTAAGTACAAACATTAGTGCACGTACTACACAAACATGTAATGGCAGCTATAAATTAAATACAAACATTAATGCACGCATTACACAAGGAAGTAATGGCAGCTACAAATTAAGTACAAACATTAGTGCACGTACTATACAAGCATGTAATTGCAGCTACAAATTAAGTACAAACATTAGTGCACGTACACACAAACATGTAATGGCAGCTACAAATTAAGTACAAACATTAGTGCACGTACTATACAAGCATGTAATTGCAGCTACAAATTAAGTACAAACATTAGTGCACGTACACACAAGCATGTAATGGTTACTACAACGTAAATACCTTCAAGATAATTGCGTCCGTTGTTATGCTGCAAAGTCACAACAAGGTATCACAACAAGGTATCACAACAAGGTATCACAACAAGGTATCACAACAAGGTATCACAACAAGGTATCACATGAAGTTCACTCTGATCATTATTGTGAGATAAGTCTCAAATTCACCGAAAAAAACTATCGTTATCAAATATTGCGGGAGCCGCGATAGCTCAGTGGTTACTGAACTGGACTACAAAGGACAAGAGGTAGGGTTCATCCCAACCGACGGCTTCCGGGTTCACCCAGCCTTAAATGGGTACCGGAATTTTTCTGGGAAAGTAAAGCGGCACGGGAGTAATTCCGACCAAATTACCGTACAAATCATGTGATGAAGGTTTGTAAAATATATGGTCACTAACACCATATTTCCTATACGCCACTTGGCGTGACGGGGACTCTTACTTTTTTATCAAATATTGCATACACACAACAAAGGATTATTGTGTTATCTTAGGACATATACATTATTATCAGTCGGTGGTGAACAAAAACAAACAATGACGTATTAAGATACAATTTTAATTTGTTAAGGGCAAAAATAATGACATAAAATGACTGACATCACGGTGATGGGAATAAGCAATGAAGGTTTTGACTTCAGCAGGTTAAGGGCAGAAGTAATGTCCTAGTTTAAAATAAAAGACTTCTGTAAATGCACTATTAAGTTCATTAATATATTACAGGCGAGTTAATACATTAAATAACCTGGAATCAGTAATACATTCAAATAGCAGCACAGCAAAAGTGAGGTAGGGAATAGCCCAGAAAAGGCAGCATTTCAATGAGTGAAACAGACTGTCAATGTATGAAAGAGTTGATGTCCGGCTACATATGATATGTCACACATGAAACTTAGACAATAGACAACAGATCTTTGGAGCGATATGACTGTAGGTCTGACATACACACCTGAAATATGGGCAATAGACAACAGATCGTTGGAGCGATATGACTGTAGACCTGATATACACACGTGAAACATGGACAATAAACAGTTTGGATAAATCAAGTTTAGACTAGAGAGGAATGTTAAGAATACCACGGCTTTTAAATAAAGTATCCCTAGAGTTGTGGAAGAAGGTTGACGTTGTCCAATCATTGAATAAACATTGATGTCACTGTGATTTTGTGAATGAATAAACACAATTGCTTGCTCAGATATGTGGGTCCATGGTGTCCTTGATCTCTGGGATGTACCGTTATTTATCACGTGTTTGATTGTACAGACATGTCAAGAGGAACCACATCATTAAATTCCGGACGTTTAAATAAGTTTTAATAACTTATTATGGTTTTGTTGTGTGACCTCTAATGGGAAATAACCTTTACTCCAGATAATTGAAGGAATACTGGAATACCGGTGGATATGGCGGATAGGCGGCAGAAACAATTGCGGCTGACTCTGAAAAGTGTTCCTTGTTGCAGTTTCCTCATATTCCAAGTCCGGCTTGCTGTCGGAGCTACTGAGTTTAGTGCCTGTGCACACCGTGAGCTGTGTGTTTCATCTGGATTGTGTTTCAATATTCCGATTGCTTACAATGAATTATGATATCGTATGACAGGAAACATATGGCTTTTGGTGTGTGCTGAGACTGCTATGATGAGGACTACAGTTATCTTTCTTTGTTTGTGAGATGAAATGTTAATTCGGATGATTACACATGCACGTGAGGTTGAGCAATTATGAATTTCCATTTCAGTGACGCAGGGGCCTTCCATAACCATAACCATAACCATATCCATAACCATAACCAAATCCATAACAAATTTAAGGAAAAGTTTGTATATCAGTCTATGTATGGGAGAGTGAGATAGAAAGTTATTCGAAGGCCCCGGTATCACTGCAAACGAATGGAAATTCATAATTGCTCAACCGCCCGTGTCAGTGGAATCATCCGAATTAACATCTCATGGAATATCCAAACAAAGAAAGGCAGTTGCACTCCTCTTCGTTGTAGATGAAGCACACGACAAAAGACATAAGGCGTTTCCGCACAGAATTGGACGCATCTAAACTGTTCTTCGTCATACGATATGACCATTCATCGCAAGAAATATGAATTTAGAAGCAACATCAGGATGAATAACACATCTCACCGTGTGCACAGAGCACTACCCAGCAGCTCCGGCAGCAAATCGGACTTGGAATATGAGCAAACTGCAGGGAAGAACATTTTTCAGACAGTGACTCAACGGTTCCCTGTTGTCTATCCGCCATATTGACTGGATGAGAGAACGTTTGACCATGTAGGCACGTGTGTATGAGAGAAAAAGTTTGACTCTTTGTGTGTGTGTGTGTGTATGTGAATAAGAGAGTGAGAGAGAATGTTTGACCGAGTAGGTGTGTATATGTGTGTGAGCAAAGAACTTCAATGTAGGTATGGCAAACATTAAAGTTTCCAGACTATGTACTTAACAAGTGAAAAGAGACCTACGAGCATATATTTGGTCATTAGCCCAGATCGATAAAGGATAATTTGCTCATGACGAAGTCTTTTTATTTCTTTTTCGTCTTCTCCTTCTCTTTCTCTTTCTTCCACGCCTACTTTTTTTTCTCTTTCATTAATTTCCTACTCCTTCTACTCTTGCTTTTCTTCTTACTATTATTATTTTCTTTATTAATCATTATCATCTTTTTCTCCACATTCCTATTCCTCTTCTATCTCCTATTTGTGTTTGTCCTCTATTTATACTCCACCATCTCCTTCTTCATCATATTCGTCTTCTTCTTCTCTTCAAGTTCTTCGTACTATTCCTCTTCTTCTCCGTCTTCCTTCTCCTTTCTTCTACCTTTCATCCTTTCCCTCTTTCATTTTTTACTAACACGTCTTCACATATCTGCACCTTGGATGTCAGCTGCAGTCACTAACAAACATTCGTTGCTACATTCTCTTAGAGAACTGCTACACAATTGTGACTGTTCAGGGACGATATTATTATGTTTCTTAAAAGTGAACATCGCCTCTCATTTCTTAAAAGTGAACATCGCCTCTCATTTCTTAAAAGTGAACATCGCCTCTCATTTCTTAAAAGTGAACATCGCCTCTCATTTCTTAAAAGTGAACATCGCCTCTCATTTCTTAAAAGTGAACATCGCCTCTCATTTCTTAAAAGTGAGCATTTCCGAAATGAATATAAAGATAATTGACAAGAAATGAATATAAAGATAATTGACAAGAAATGAATATAAAGATAATTGACAATAAATGATATATAAACGTTCCCTTTCTGGATTGATCTAACATTTCATCCGAATGTTTTAAACGAAATTGCGAGGCAGAAAACACAGTATCTTTTAGTTTTTTTTTTTTTTTTTTTAACTTATTGAATGACCTCGTACAAAACTTATAGTCATGGACAACGAATTTTCCTTCGACGCTAAATGGCAAATGAGAAAGGAAAGAAGAACAAAAATGGACAACGAATCATAACATGTGCTAGATTGGAAGCCTAAGACATTCCTTAACATATTTTAAAGTAAACATACAGAAGCTTGTTTCAGAAATGTAGTGCCAATCCACTCATTACATGCCCTTTGATCACAGTACATTTGTCGACATTCTTGTTTCTAATAAATTACTTGTTGTTTTCATGTCAACTTTTCTTTACCACCAATATGTATATATGATATATATCATATGATATGATATGTTGAGATATGATATGTTAAGATATGATATAATATGATATGTTTAGCCCACGAGCGATGTAAGGTTGGAGCACATTGCAGGACAACAAGATATCTCCCTTCAGCGTGTTTCATGTTTGTGATCGTCCTTCTCAAGAGTCTATTAACCTGGATCGCACCAACTTTCCTTATTTTCTTTTTACTTCTCAAGTTTACCATCAGCTTATCTTTATTTTTCAGCTCATTGATGACGTAACTAACTTCATGCACCGATGGACAAAAATGGATGACAGGCGTTTATCCAGCGTTCCGAAAACCAAAGATTTGATGAAATGTCTCCCTGAATTTAGAGCTCATCTTGTAGTAGAGGAAGATGTTGACGCTGGAGTTGATGGCGTCAAAGATGAAGATGAAGGACCACATACAAAATAATACGTTGACGTTAACACCAAGAATACCGAATTCTGGGTCAATGAACATCGCCATTGAAGTTGCAGCCCCTGGGGCGTTACAGACAATCAAAACAGTAGCAATCATGATTACCATGGTCACGGTTTTCCTCTCTCGATTGGATATTGATTCAGACATAGCCTTATCTGCGTTGGCCTGCACACGCCATTTTGATTTGTGTTTAAGCTGAAAGACAAGTGTGGCAGTAAATAAAATCACAGCCACGAAAGATGCTAGTCCCAAGACGGAGTACATGATGTACATGAGACCTTCCACTGCTTGTCTGTCCCCAGTAAAAACCATCCCTACCAATGTTCTATTCCTAGATGGATAGAACTTCCAGTCAATGTAGGCCGTCCCGTACTCCGGTAGAAAGACCAGCGTCATGATCGTGTAGATGAGGCACACAATAACTGTTGTCCGTAGAGGAGTGATGATTAGTTTGATCTTCAGAGGGACCATGATGCTCAGGCATCTCTCTGCCGTGACGTAGACAGTTATCCAGGCACTGATCCTTCCGAAATAGATTCGAGGATTCCAGCAATCAGGTACTGCACGTCCTGAGCCACCATGGGAACGCCAAATGTAACAAAGAGAGGGTTAAAGCAAGTAGCACACCACAGCAGGGTTATCAGCCCACACAAGTCAGAGATGGCCAGAGCAAAGAAGCTGATGTTCGTAGTGCTGGTGAAGCCTTGCTTGTAGAAGACGACCATGTTCATCACGTTAGCTACAATCCCGAAGAGGGCGATAGTGCTGGATATAAACACATAGTTGACGATTTCGTAGATGTCACGGTCTTTGTCGTTGATTAGCTTCATTGGTAACCTACTGCTGCTGATGTTGGCCATGCCTGAAATGAAGGACAACACACAACAATTACATGTTGTCTCTAAATGCCCTGCCACACAATAATTACATCTTGTCTCTAAATGCCCTCCCACACAACAATTACATCTTGTCTCTAAATGCCCTCCCACACAACAATTACATCTTGTCTCTAAATGCCCTCCCACACAACAATTACATGTTGTCTCTAAATGCCCTTCCACACAACAATTACATGTTGTCTCTAAATGCCCTCTTTCTCCTTCAAAACTATTTTTGTTCAGCTCAAAACCCAATATTGGCATCTTTGCATTTCTGGCTCTGCCCCCTCACCTCCCCCCGCACACACAACAACAATAAATGGCCACCATAATGCACAGAATAAAATAAAAACACACATTTTAATGTCTCTTTGTATTTGGAACCCATCTTGTGGTAGAGGATGATGTTCATTCTGGAGTTGACAGCTTCAAAGACGAAAACAAGGGACTATAAGAACGAGAAAATATTGTTCAATATCTCAGTAATGTTGAAAACTAATATTCACATGTTGATGCCATAGGAACACCAAGAGAGAACACAAGGACAGAACACAAAAACAGAACACAAAGACAGAACACAAAGACAAGTAAATTGTCAAAATAATCCAAATCAATTCTGCCTTGCCAGCATATCCTTGTTCATCACGGCATATACAGACGTGCCTTAGCGGTACCCGTTACTAACTTCCATTAGTAGACTTGAGTGTGACGCACCACGAGAACAGATCTATTGTCTTGACAGATCGAGTACAGCTGATGGCCTTGTTTTAGGAAATGTACAGTTTGAGGTCACGCCAGCCTCAACATCAAGTACGTCTGTTATGTATGTAGGCTTGACTGTAATTCCAGAATAGAGCCATTTAGTCAAAACAAAGTACTCGTGCATGAGCGCCTCTCTAAGACACACGCATCTATCTCCCGATTTAAAAAAGCGTAATTTATTTTTTAGTATATTATTATTATACCATGCGGGGGAAGGTCTGTATATACTACTGGGAACTTTTCCGAACTCATAGTTTCTGAATGAAAGTCATATGGGCTGATGAATGATCGGCTCATAGTTTCTGAATGAAAGTCATATGGACTGATGAATGATCGGCTCATAGTTTCTGAATATAAAATAAATAATTGAAATATAAGAGAGAGAAACCGGTACACACATTAAGGATATTTAGCATACGTTCGTCATACCTCTAGACTACACAGTCCCTACACTCAACGTTGGTGCTTGGGAGCAGAGTAATCATCAGGTCTCTTTGCAGAACGTTGCATTCACCACACAACGTTGCATTCACCACACAACGTTGCATTCTCTACAGTACGTTATATTTAACACGGGAAGTTGCATTCACTACAGAACATTGCATTCACCGCACAACGTTGCATTCACTACAGAACATTGCATTCACCACACAACGTTGCCTTCTCTACACTACATTATATTTAACACGGGAAGTTGCATTCAGGACAGAATGATGTATTCACTACGCAACGTTGCAATCACCCCAACCAGTGTGAAAGAATCTCTGTCTCTAGCCAGATCTCCCACAGAACGTTGCATTCACCACAGCCCGTATGAAACAATCTCCTTCACTAGCCAGATCTCCCACAGAACGTTGCATTCACCACAGCCCGTATGAAACAATCTCCTTCTCTAGCCAGATCTTCCACAGAAAGTTGCATTCACCACAGCCCGTCCGGAATAATCTCCTTATCTAGCCAGATCTCCAATTTTTTTTTCAGTTTTCATGTTCAATGTCTCCATAATGTCTTGAAACCACCTTCTTCTTTGTCTGCCTCTGATGAGTCGCCCAGGAACCATATCTTCCCTTACAGTATTTTATTTGCAACCCACTGTGCTTTTCAACGTGACCAGACCATAGTATTTTAATTTCCTCAGTAGAATAGTGTTTATAAGCCAGTTCTGTTAAATGTTGAAATATCTTAACATGTCTTCATTGCTCGTTTAAGGTAAGAAGGATATGAATGGATAAATGTTACAGGCTATTAGAACTGACGGATCAAGCCCGGTAACTCAAGCTTATCTAAGCCTTAGTTTTATCCCAAGTTGGAGTGCCTGGAAGTGGCTGCACCAAATGATTTTCAGTGAGCACCTTTGTAGGATAATTAGGCGAAGATGATGTTAGTGTCAGTGGTGCATGTGTCAGTGGTGCACGTGTCAGTGGTGCATGTGTCAGTGGTGCACGTGTCAGTGGTGCATGTGTCAGTGGTGCACGTGTCAGTGGTGCATGTGTCAGTGGTGCATGTGTCAGTGGTGCACGTGTCAGTGGTGCATGTGTCAGTGGTGCATGTGTCAGTGGTGCATGTGTCAGTGGTGCATGTGTCAGTGGTGCACGTGTCAGTGGTGCATGTGTCAGTGGTGCATGTGTCAGTGGTGCATGTGTCAGTGGTGCATGTGAACTGGGCACAAACTGACGTGGTGATGGAAAATGAAAAAAAAAACAAGTGTGCAGCAGTTTAGCATGATCAAACAGCTGATAACGTGTCCACTTACGACAATCATTGTGTGAACAAACAGCTAATAACGTGTCCACTTACGACAATCATTGTGTGAACAAATAGCTGATACCGTGTCCACTTACGACAATCATTGTGTGAACAAATATCTGATACCGTGTCCACTTACGACAATCATTGTGTGAACAAATAGCTGATACCGTGTCCACTTACGACAATCATTGTGTGAACAAATATCTGATACCGTGTCCACTTACGACAATCATTGTGTGAACAAATAGCTGATACCGTGTCCACTTACGACAATCATTGTGTGAACAAACAGCTGATACCGTGTCCACTTACGACAATCATTGTGTGAACAAATATCTGATACCGTGTCCACTTACGACAATCATTGTGTGAACAAACAGCTGATAACGTGTCCACTTACGACAATCATTGTGTGAACAAACAGCTGATACCGTGTCCACTTACGACAATCATTGCATGAACAAACAGCTGATAACGTGTCCACTAATGACAATCATTGCGTGAACAAACAGCTGATACCGTGTCCACTTACGTCAATCATTGCGTGAACAAACAGCTGATAACGTGTCCACGTACGACAATCATTGCGTGAACAAACTTCAATTACATTTTGTTGTTGGCTTTTTGTTCTGTTATTTTAATTACATTTGACTTTAAATCTTTCAATTGATTTCTCCTTCGCTAAAACTCACCTGCCATTTTCGAAACACTATTTGGTGATTACCTCAGCAGTTTATGACCTGTTGAGTAGAGACATGTTAATTACATCATTAAATGTACCTAATTATTAACAAGGTGATTACCCTATTGTGGAGCTGTTAATTTATCATTGTTAACTAAAGTTACTACTCCCACTGTGTTATAACATGCAATGTTACACACAGTGATAATCTATGTTTATATTTTTATCTTTTATCTTTTCTTTGTTTTCTGAGAATGGGTGAGTGATATTATTGAGTGATGGCGTCATGAAACTCTAACCCACTCGAATGTCATGTCTACGTTTTGGTTAATGAGGTTCTAGACTTTATTTGAGACATCCAGTTCTCACAATCACAGCCTACCAGTCATAACTTCTCACAATCACAGTCTATCAATCATAATTTCACACAACCACAGTCTATCAATCATAATTTCACACAACCACAGCCTGCCAGTCATAAGTTCTCACAATCACAGTCTACCAATCATAATTTCACACAATCACAGTCTACCAATCATAATTTCACACAACCACAGTCTATCAATCATAATTTCACACAACCACAGCCTGCCAGTCATAAGTTCTCACAATCACAGTCTACCAATCATAAGTTCACACAATCACAGTCTACCAATCATAAGTTCTCACAATTACAGCCTACCAATCATAAGTTCACACAATCACAGTCTACCAATCATAATTTCACACAATCACAGTCTACCAATCATAATTTCACACAATCACAGTCTACCAATCATAAGTTCATATAATCACAGCATGCCAGTCATAAGTTCACACAATCGCAGTCTACTAATAAATGATTACTAGAATTTTGTAAAACTTTAAGTAAATACAGTCACCCTGGTAGCGTTAATGTCTGTAGTGCTAAATTAATAATATTGTGCCCGAGATGTCAATAAGTTGGAGTCAATAGGAAACTGGCTAAGTTGAACACAGTTTTACATCTAAGAAAGAGACTGTGGCTGTGTAACAAAGTTCTACGTCAGAGAAGTAGACTAAGTTTAACAAAGTTCTACATCTAAGAAGTAGACTTCATCTTCTACAATTTACATGAATATAGTTAATTCTTAATAATGTAAACTCCAACAATTTAAAATTCTCACAAATTACTTTCAGGCTCTTTAGATGATTGAACCCATTGGAAACATTTCTTCAAACACGTTCATTCCACCAACAACCCGTTGATTCGTGTTATTAAAAAAAAAAAATTGTATGACATTCCTCTAATAGGATGATTTGTTCGGTGATATTACAAATGTGTACGTGACCATCTAAAAGTAATGAATTTATTTTTAAAAATCATGGTAATTAGAGAATGATGGTAGTCCAGTGGTGCTCTCTTCAGGATGTGGACACGCCAGAAGTGCCTGCAGGCATGTTTCAATATCTCAGGTAGCAAGGATAACGCCACAGCCTGCTATTACATTCGCATACGTGGCTACATGTCTCAAGGCTAGAGGTCGTCATCAGAGAAACGCCCACTTGACAATAATTGCATACAAGAGATGTTTAATAAACGCGACTGTCATTTGATGAACTTTTCAACATGTCATTTTTGTCATGACAGTAGGACCTCCGTTTGTTGAGGAATAACGTTTAGCGTTACTTCAGAACAATTGGGGATTGGGGGGGAGGGTAGGAAAATGAGAGCTATAAATAGCCAACAGGTGAATTATTCTGACCGTTGATGTCACTGGAACTGTGATGCTGGAACATAAAACGTTGAGCAAACAAAGGTCAAGTTATAGATGCTTACATTCAAAGACAACAACGATAGTCGGACTGTTTACTTGTAAGTTGTCAAGTTATAGATGCTTACATTCAAAGACAACAACGATAATCGGACTGTTTACTTATAAGCCGTCACTTCTAGGCTGAGAGGAAAACAAAATAAATGTTTATACAAATATTATGTGTACAGCTCTGCGACTCTAGATGATGATATATATGACACATATATTATTATTATTAATATTATTATTTATTGTAACAGTCATCAGCGCGTCTACACTTGCACGTAACACTATAACAGTGGATATCTGTGACACCTTCTCAACTGCTGATGTGAGATCTGATTCAGAGATTCTCTCATGTATTGAATCGTTTCCTTATTGTCTCGCTTAAAAGATTAGTAACTTGTTCACGAGTCACAGAAAACGTGAAGACTTCAAGAGTTAGGGTTTCGGTTGTAACATTTTAGGAGTTCTTAAAAATGAAAGTTAATGAGATACTTAATGGAGGGTCACCCGTAGTTCAGTTGTCGTGATAAAGAAAACGTCAAAAGTAGGTCAATGATATTTCATTGGCGAGTGAAGCACAAAACACATGAGATCGACTACATAAAGACCTGAAGAGTCACACATCGTGTTGATAAATTCGTGCAGGACACATAGATATTTGGCTGTTAGAGCAGTGCTTGACAGGGCACATCTATATTTGGCTGATAGAGCAGTGATTGGCACAGCCATGCTAAACTAAATGGGTATAATTACCATTGATTACGTGTGAAAATGCGACCATACCAACTTTAAGAAACTGTTTAAAAAACAATGGTTGAACATAATAAAGTGAAGAAAATTATATTAATTTAGAATGAGAATTGCAGGAAGTCTCAGAGCAACAAAAACGCATGACTACATAAGCGCTAGTATGTTCATGATTACAGGTCCAATAGAACGACATCATCGGTATGAATACAAGAGGGCTAACTCCCTTGAACAAATAATCCGCATGGAACTGGTCCGATATTTTTTAAATACTTCAAAAACCATGCAATATCTCTGTCAGACGAAGTCAAATCTCTATCAAACTAAAACTTCTAAATTGAATTAAACCTACTTCTAATTCACTTGTCACACACTCCTGGTGGAAATTGCTCAAAATCGATAAACCTAATTTCACCATGCAAACTAAACAACAGAAGATGAGGATCCGCGCGGTTGGATTTCGGTAATGATCTTTCCACACAGATTAGATTGAGTTATTTGCCGGTCATCATCATTGCAATCCGAATATGGATTAGATTGTTACCACAAACCGTTGGGGGTAAAGGTTGGGAGATTTAGCTCACTTGTACATGAAAGAGTTCATGGAAACCGGTGTCATGTAAACATATGCCTACATTCACCGTAATTAGAAAAGCTAAACGCGGTTGAAAACTGCATTAGCAGCCAAACAGTTTGAATGAGCTGGACCACTGAAGGCAACCCTCTTCACGACTCTAGGGGCACCATTATGATACATCGGATAATACAAGATCGACATTTGTGCAGTTCCTACGCGTGCCACACAAATATGTCGATAACTGACAACTATGGATATTAAAACCATATTATCTAGAAACGAGTGGCTAAACGACGTTTTTTTCTTAGCCATCTTCATCTTTGATTTAGCCACTGGTAATGATCACATTAGTAGGTTAATAAATTAGATATCCACAGACAAAATGGGTTAGCTATGAATATAGAACTCTAATAGAGATGGTCATAAAGAATGTAACAAAGACAATGAAGATTCATCTAATGATACAACAACAATTAACAGATCAGGCAGCAAATGAGGAACTGGGGAGGGGGAAGGAGGAGGAGGAAAGGGGAGGGGGTAACTGACATTATTGAGCTTCATATAGGAAACCTCGATATAACTTTCAACTTACGTCGGCTCCAATCTCTGTGACCACATCATATTAGCAAACTGTCCACATACATTGCTATTCTTTTCCAACAAATCTCTTTGTAGAGCTATGATATAGTTTGTCATTTGTTTATGGTCGCATCGGTGATCTAAATATAGACAACCTTAGGAGTGGGGATGACATTGTCTTTATGGTAAGCGTGGAAGTGAGATACAGGAAATGGTTGAGATTATAGAGATGGAAATAACAACAGATGGATTAATCTTAACAGCAACAAGTTAGACTTTTTCTTGTTCTTTCTGTCGTTGACTCGATGACTACTAAAAGAATTAATATTCTCCTATTGATCAACTGTCGTTAGAGGACGTTAAGTGGGCGTAGCTACAACACAACGTATCTAATTGTTGTATCTTTAGATGAAATTCATTGTCTTTGTTATATTCTTTATGACCCTCTATATTCGAGTTTCCTAATATATGTATCCTTATTTAACACAAATAAGTAGATAGAAATAAGAAGATAGAAATATGACGAAATCAATAGGGAGACATACATTAGAAAACACAAATAAGAAGACATAAAAAAAGTATAATGAGGATACATAAATTAGAGGATATAAAGAAGGAGAAAGAGAAAGGGAGACGAAAAAAGCCATTAGAATTAAGGCGGTAGAAATAATGAAAAATAAATAAGGATACAGAAATAAGACGACAAAAAAACAACAACAGAAATAGAATAACAGAAATAAGACAACAGAAATAAAACAACAGAAATAAGACAACAGAAATAAAGCAACAGAAATAAAACAAGAGAAATAAGGCAACAGAAATAAAACAAGAGAAATAAGATAACAGAAATAAAACAACAGACATAAAATAACAGAAATAAGACAACAGAAATAATACAACAGAAATAAAACAAGAGAAAAAAGGCAACAGAAATAGAACAACAGAAATAAGACAACAGAAATAAAACAACAGAAATAAAACAAGAGAATAAGACAACAGACATAAAATAACAGAAATAAGACAACAGACATAAAACAAGAGAAATACGACAACAGAAATAAAACAAGAAAAATAAGGCAAGAGAAATAAAACAAGAGAAATACGATAACAGAAATAAAACAACAGCAATAAGTCAACAGAAATAAAACAAGAGAAATAAGATAATAGAAATAAAACAAGAGAAATAAGATAACAGAAATAAAACAAGAGAAATAAGACAACAGACATAAAACAACAGAAATAAGACAACAGAAATAAGACAACAGAAATAAAACAACAGAAAAAAGATAACATAAATAAAACAACAAAAATAAGACAACAGAAATAAAACAAGAGAAATAAAACAACAGAAATAAGATAACAGAAATAAACAACAGAAATAAGATAACAGAAATAAAACAACAGAAATAAGATAACAGAAACAAAACAACAGAAATAAGATAACAGAAATAAAACAACAGAAAAAAGGTAACAGAAATAAAACAAGAGAAATAAGATAACAGAAATAAAACAACAGAAATAAAACAAGAGAAATATGATAACAGAAATAAAACAACAGAAATAAGATAACAGAAATAAAACAAGAGAAATAAGACAACAGAAAAAAAGGAAAAAAAAAACAACATACATAAGACAACAGAAATGAGACGACAGAAATAAAATAAAAATATAACAACAGAAATAAGATGACATAAATAAAACAACAGAAATAAAACGACAGAAATAAAACGACATAAAAAAGAACGGAAATAAAACAACAGAAAAAAACAACAGAAATAATACGACAGAACAAATACGACAGAATTAAATCAACAGAAAAAAAAATACGACAACAGGAGTAAGACAACAGAAATGAGACGACAGAAATAAAATAAAAATATAATAACAGAAATAAGATGACATAAATAAAACAACATAAATAAAACAACAGAAAAAAGAACGGAAATAAAACAACAGAAATAAAACAACAGAAAAAAGACAACAGAAAAAAGACAACAGAAATAAAACAACAGAAATAAAACAACAGAAATAAAACAACAGAAAAAAGACAACAGAAATAAAACAACAGAAAAAAAAACGGAAATAAAACAACAGAAAAAAGACAACAGAAATAAAACAACAGAAATAAAACAACAGAAATAAAACAACAGAAATAAAACAACAAAACTAAAACAGAAAAAAAGAACGGAAATAAAACAACAGAAATATAACAACAGAAAAAAGACAACAGAAATAAAACAACAGAAAAAAAGAACGGAAATAGAACAACAGAAAAAAAAACAACAGAAATAAAACAACAGAAAAAAAGAACATAAATGAGACAACAGAAGTGAGACGACAGAAATAAAATAAGAAAAATATAATAATAACAGAAATAAAACAACAGAAATAAAACAACAGAAAAAACACGACATAAATAAAACAACAGAAACAACACGACATAAATAAAACCACAGAAATAAAACAAAAGAAATAAGACGACAGAAAGAAGACCACAGAAATAAGAGGACAGAAATAAAACTGCGTAAATAAAACAACAGAAATAAGATACCATTCGAATTGTAAACTTTTTTTTTTTTAAACATTGCATTGGAATTTTTTATGTTCTCTAATTAAACCAAAACATTCGAATGTGCCATGTTCTCTAATTAAACCAAAACATTCGAATGTGCCATGTTCTCTAATTAAACCAAAACATTCGAATGTGCCATGTTCTCTAATTAAACCAAAACATTCGAATGTGCCATGTTCTCTAATTAAACCAAAACATTCGAATGTGCCATGTTCTCTAATTAAACCAAAACATTCGAATGTGCCATGTTCTCTAATTAAACCAAAACATTCGAATGTGCCATGTTCTCTAATTAAACCAAAACATTCGAGTTTATCAAATTTAATAACTGAAGGTTTATTGACGTCATTGACAATACGTGATTGTAATCGCGTCGGAAACCCATCATCCAATGTTTGAGATCGATTTTGTCACCTGTGATGTTGCTAGTACAGAATGTTGTCTACACTGCATATATGAAACAAGAACAAACGTTATTACCTGCCCTTAAAGCACACACTCTAAACATGGACAGCAGCACAACAAACTTGTTAGGGGGCACTGTCACGATCATAAACCATATGCGAAGTTCCAGTGTACAGTTTATCCAAAGTGATACTCTACTCTACACATACAACACATAACAAAGAAAGATTGCAATAACATATGACTAGCAGAGATTATGAGGTACATCACTGATGGTCATGAGACGTTCGACTTCAAGGATGAAAAGACACGGCTTAAAACTGACATCACCGCTTCCCAAGAAACACGTTCTCTAGTGAACACTCTCTCTAAGAAACACTCTCTCTAAAAGTAACGTTCTACATAAAGCATTCTCTCAAAGAATCGCGCTCTCTTATAAACACTCTCTACAATAATCTTGCTCTCTAATAAACACTCTCTCCAAGAATCACGCACTGTAATAAACACTCTCTCCAAGAATCACGCACTGTAATAAACACTTTCTCCAAAAATCACGCTCTCTAATAAACACTCTCTCCAAGAATCACGAACTGTAAAAAACACTCTCTACAAGGATCATGCACTCTAATAAACACTCTCTACAAGAATCACTCACTCTAATAAACACTCTCTACAAGAATCACTCACTCTAATAAACACTCTCTACAAGAATCACTCACTCTAATAATCACTCTCTACAAGAATCACTCACTCTAATAAACACTCTCTCCAAGAATCACGCACTGTAATAAACACTCTCTGCAAGAATCACGCACTGTAATAAACACTGTATACAAGGATCATGCACTCTAATAAACACTCTCTCCAAGAATCACGCACTATAATAAAAACTCTCTCCAAGAATCACGCTCTCAAAAAACACTCTGTACAAGAATCACACACTCTAATAAACACTATGTACAAGAATTACGCACTCTAATAAACACTCTCTACAAGAATCACTCACTCTAATATACACTCTCTACAAGAATCACTCACTCTAATAAACACTCTTTACAAGAATAACTCACTCTAATAAACACTCTCTACAAGAATCACTCACTCTAATAACACTCTCAACAAGAATCACTCACTCTAATAACACTCTCAACAAGAATCACTCAATATAATAAACACTCTCTCCTAGAATCACGCACTGTAATAAACACTCTCTACAAGAATCACTCACTCTAATAACACTCTCAACAAGAATCACTCACTCTAATAACACTCTCAACAAGAATCAATCAATCTAATAACACTCTCAACAAGAATCACTCAATCTAATAAACACTCTCTCCTAGAATCACGCACTGTAATAAACACTCTCTACAAGAATCACTCACTCTAATAACACTCTCAACAAGAATCACTCACTCTAATAACACTCTCAACAAGAATCACTCACTCTAATAACACTCTCAACAAGAATCACTCAATCTAATAAACACTCTCTCCTAGAATCACGCACTGTAATAAACACTCTCTCCAAAAATCACGCTCTCTAATAAACACTCTCTCCAAGAATCACGAACTGTAAAAAAACACTCTCTACAAGGATCATGCACTCTAATAAACACTCTCTACAAGAATCACTCACTCTAATAAACACTCTCTACAAGAATCACTCACTCTAATAACACTCTCAACAAGAATCAACACGCTTTACAAGATCACTTACTCTAATAACACTCTCAACAAGAATCACTCACTTTAATAAACACCCTGTACAAGAATCACGCTCTCTAATAACACTCTCTACAAGAATTACGTTCTCGAAGAGACATTATCACAAAGAATTACGCTCTCTCTTGGAAACAATCTCTCTTCAATTCATCCTTTCTAAAAACACGCACGCCAAGAACGACACTCTCAAATAAACACTCTCTCCATGAATCACTCTCTCTAAGAAACACTCTCTCCAAAAATTGCGCTCTCTAAGAAACACTCTCCCTTAGAATTACGCTCTCGTATAAACACTTTTCCTAAGAATTAAACTCCTTAAGAAACACTCTTCCCAAGAGCTACGCACTCTTATATACAATCTCCTCAAGAATTCATCATCATCATGTGCCATACCGGTTGGCGTAGTAGATCATGTCCCTCCACAATCTTCTATCAACAGTGCATCGTATCAGCTCTGTTGTAAACTGTTTTCCATGCCATAACACCAAGCTATCCAGTATTTTCTCTCTTTGTCGTCCGCGATCTCTCTTTCCTTTTATTTTGTCAGTTGTAACCAAGAACAAACAAATCTCTCCTTTAGAATTACGCTTTCTAAGAAACACTATGTTCAAGAATTACGTTCTCCAAGAAACAAGCACTTCAAGAATCACGCTCTCTAAGAAACACCCTTACAGGAAATACATTCTCTAAGAAACACTCTCCCCTAGAATTACGCTCTTCAAGAAAAATTCATCCGAAGATGTATGTTCTTTAAGAAGCACTCTCTTCGACAATTACGCTAAGTAAACATTCTTCCCCAAAATTACACACTTTAAGAAACAAATCTCCCCAATAATGACACTCTCTTAGAAACACGTTCTCAAAGAATGACTCACTCTAAGAAACACTCTCTCCTATGATGACACTAATAAAAACTTTCTCCACAAATGACACTAATGAACACTCGCTCCAAGGATGATCAAAATAAACACTCTCTCCAATAATGACATTAATAAACAATCTTTCTAATAATGGCAGTATTAAACATTCAAAAAATGCCTCTAAGAAACACTCTCTCAAATAATTACACTAATAAACACTCTCTCCAATATTTACACTAATAAACACTCTCTTCAATAATGACACTAATAAACACTCTCTCCAATAATGACATAATAAAAACTCTCCCCAATAATGACACTAACAAAAACTGTCTCCAATAATGACACTAATAAACACTCTTTCCAATAATGACACTAATAAACACTCTCTCGAAGAATAACACTAAGAAAAACTCTCTACAAGACTGACACTTTTAAACACTCTCCAAGAATGACACTATTAAACACTATCTCCAAGAAAGACACTAATAAAACTCTCTCCAATAATGACACTAATAAAAACTCTCTCCAATAATGACACTAATAAAACTCTCTACAATAATGACACTAATAAAAATTCTCTCCAATAATGACACTAATAAAACTCTCTCCAATAATGACACTAATAAAACTCTCTCCAATAATGACACTAATAAACCTCTCTCCAATAATGACACTAATAAAACTCTCTCCAATAATGACACTAATAAAAACTCTCTCCAATAATGACACTAATAAAACTCTCTCCAATAATGACACTAATAAAAACTCTCTCCAATATTGACACTAATAAAACTCTCTCCAATAATGACACTAATAAAACTCTCTACAATGATGACTCTAATAAAAACTCTCTCCAATAATGGCACTAATAAAAACTCTCTCCAATAATGACACTAATAAAACTCTCTCCACAAATGACACTAATGAACACTCGCTCCATGGATGATCAAAATAAACACTCTCTCCAATAATGACATTAATAAACAATCTTTCTAATAATGGCAGTATTAAACATTCAAATAATGCCTCTAATAAACACTCTCTCAAATAATTACACTAATAAACACTCTCTCCAATATTTACACTAATAAACACTCTCTTCAATAATGACACTAATAAACACTCTCTCCAATAATGACACTAATAAACACTCTCTCGAAGAATAACACTAAGAAAAACTCTCTACAAGAAAGACACTATTAAACACTCTCCAAGAATGACACTATTAAACACTCTCTCCAATAATGACACTAATAAAAATTCTCTCCAATAATGACACTAATAAAAATTCTCTCCAATAATGACACTAATAAAAACTCTCTCCAATAATGACACTAATAAAACTCTCTACAATAATGACACTAATAAAAATTCTCTCCAATAATGACACTAATAAAAACTCTCTCCAATAATGACACTAATAAAACTCTCTACAATAATGACACTAATAAAATTCTCTCCAATAATGACACTAATAAAACTCTCTCCAATAATGACACTAATAAAACTCTCTCCAATAATGACACTAATAAAAACTCTCTCCAATAATGACACTAATAAAACTCCATCCAATAATGACACTAATAAACACTCTCTCCAATAATGACACTAATAAAACTCTCTCCAATAATGACACTAATAAAAACTCTCTCCAATAAAGACACTAATAAAAACTCTCTCCAATAATGACACCAATAAAACTCTCTCCAATAATGACACTAATAAAACTCTCTACAATAATGACACTAATAAAACTCTCTCTAATAATGACACTAATAAAACTCTCTCCAATAATGACACTAATAAAACTCTCTCCAATAATGACACTAATAAAACTCTCTCCAATAATGACACTAATATAAACTCTCTCCAATAATGACACTAATAAAACTCTCTCCAATAATGACACTAATAAAAATTCTCTCCAATAATGGCACTAATAAAACTCTCTTAAATAATGACACTAATAAAAACTCTCTACAATAATGAAACTATCAAACACTCTATCCAATAATGACTCTAATAAAACACTCTCCAAGAATGACACTATTAAACACTCTCTCCAATAATGACACTAATAAAAATTCTCTCCAATAATGACACTAATAAAAATTCTCTCCAATAATGACACTAATAAAAACTCTCTCCAATAATGACACTAATAAAACTCTCTACAATAATGACACTAATAAAAATTCTCTCCAATAATGACACTAATAAAAACTCTCTCCAATAATGACACTAATAAAACTCTCTACAATAATGACACTAATAAAAATTCTCTCCAATAATGACACTAATAAAACTCTCTCCAATAATGACACTAATAAAAACTCTCTCCAATAATGACACTAATAAAACTCTCTCCAATAATGACACTAATAAAAATTCTCTCCAATAATGGCACTAATAAAACTCTCTTAAATAATGACACTAATAAAAACTCTCTACAATAATGAAACTATCAAACACTCTATCCAATAATGACTCTAATAAAACACTCTCCAAGAATGACACTATTAAACACTCTCTCCAATAATGACACTAATAAAAATTCTCTCCAATAATGACACTAATAAAAATTCTCTCCAATAATGACACTAATAAAAACTCTCTCCAATAATGACACTAATAAAACTCTCTACAATAATGACACTAATAAAAATTCTCTCCAATAATGACACTAATAAAAACTCTCTCCAATAATGACACTAATAAAACTCTCTACAATAATGACACTAATAAAAATTCTCTCCAATAATGACACTAATAAAACTCTCTCCAATAATGACACTAATAAAACTCTCTCCAATAATGACACTAATAAAACTCTCTCCAATAATGACACTAATAAAACTCTTTCCAATAATGACACTAATAAAAACTCTCTCCAATATTGACACTAATAAAACTCTCTCCAATAATGACACTAATAAAACTCTCTACAATAATGACACTAATAAAAACTCTCACCAATAATGACACTAATAAAAACTCTCTCCAATAATGACACTAATAAAACTCTCTCCAATAATTACACTAATAAAACTCTCTCCAATAATGACACTAATAAAGCTCTCTCCAATAATGACACTAATAAACACTCTCTCCAATAATTACACTAATAAAACTCTCTCCAATAATGACACTAATAAAAACTCTCTCCAATAATGACACTAATAAAACTCTCTCCAATAATGACACTAATAAAACTCTCTACAATAATGACACTAATAAAACTCTCTCCAATAATGACACTAATAAAACTCTCTCCAATAATGACACTAATAAAACTCTCTCCAATAATGACACTAATAAAACTCTCTCCAATAATGACACTAATAAAAACTCTCTCCAATAATGACACTAATAAAACTCTCTCCAATAATGACACTAATAAAAATTCTCTCCAATAATGGCACTAATAAAACTCTCTCCAATAATGACACTAATAAAAACTCTCTACAATAATGAAACTATCAAACACTCTATCCAATAATGACTCTAATAAAACTCTCTCCAATAATGACACTAATAAAAGTCTCTCCAATAATACACTAATAAAACTCTCTCCAATAATGACACTAATAAAACTCTCTCCAATAATGACACTAATAAAAGTCTCTCAAATAATGATACTAATAAAACTCTCTCCAATAATGACACTAATAAAACTCTCTCCAAAAATGACACTAATAAAACTCTCTCAAATAATGATACTAATAAAACTCTCTCCAATAATGGCACTAATAAAACTCTCTCCGATAATGACACTAATAAAAGTCTCTCAAATAATGATACTAATAAAACTCTCTCCAATAATAACACTAATAAAACTCTCTCCAACAATGACACTAATAAAAGTCTCTCAAATAATGACACTAATAAAACTCTCTACAATAATGAAACTATCAAACACTCTCTCCAATAATGATACTAATAAAACTCTCTCCAATAATGACACTAATAAAAACTCTCTCCAATAATGACACTAATAAAACTCTCTACAATAATGAAACTATATAACACTCTCTCCAATAATGACACTAATAAAACTCTCTCCAATAATGACACTAATAAAACTCTCCACAATAATGAAACAATCAAACACTCTCTCCAATAATGACACTAATAAAACTCACTCCAATAATGACGCTAATAAAACTCTCTACAATAATGAAACTATCAAACACTCTCTCCAATAATGACACCAATAAAACTCTCTCCAATAATGACACTAATAAAAACTCTTCTACAATAATGACACTAATAAAAACTCTCTTCAATAATGACACTAATAAAACTCTCTCCAATAATGACACTAATAAAACTCTCTACAATAATGACACTAATAAACTCGCTACAATAATGACACTAATAAAACTCTCTCCAATAATGACACTAATAAAACTCTCTCCAATAATGACACTAATAAAAACTCTCTACAATAATGAAACTATCAAACTCTCTCTCCAATAATGACACTAATAAAACTCTCTCCAATAATGACACTATTAAACTCTCCAATATTTACACTAATAAACACTCTCTCCAATGATGACACTAATAACACTCTCTCCAAGAATGACACTTATAAAACTCTCTCCAGTATTGACACTATTAAACTCTCCAATCTTTACACTAATAACACTCTCTCCAATGATGACACTAATAACACTCTCTCCAAGAATGACACTTATAAAACTCTCTCCAGTATTGACACTATTAAACTCTCCAATATTTACACTAATAAACACTCTCTCCATTGATGACACTAATAAAACTCTCTCCAAGAATGACACTAATAAAAATGGTCTCCAATGATGACACTAATAAACCTCTCTCCAAGAATGACACTAATAAATCTCTCTCCAGGAATGACACTAATACATTTTTTCTCCAATAATGACACTAATAAAACTCTCTATAATAATGCCACTTTTATACACCCTCTCCAAGAATGGCACTAATAAAACTCTCTATAATAATGACACTTTTATACACCCTCTCCAAGAATGGCACTAATAAAACTCTCTATAATAATGACACTTGTATACACCCTCTCCAATAATGACACTAATAAAACTCTCTATAATAATGACACTTTTATACACCCTCTCCAAGAATGGCACTAATAAAACTCTCCTCAATGATAACATTATTAAAACTCTCTCCAATAATGACACTATTAAATTTCTCTCTAATGATGCCACTATCAAACACTCTCTCTAAGAATGACACTAATAAAACTCTCTATAATAATGACACTTTTATACACTCTCTCCAACAATGACACTAATAAAACTCTCAATAATAATGACACTTTTATACACCCTCTCCAAGAATGGCACTAATAAAACTCTCCTCAATGATAACATTATTAAAACTCTCTCCAATAATGACACTATTAAAATTTCTCTCTAATGATGCCACTATCAAACACTCTCTCTAAGAATGACACTAATAAAACTCTCTATAATAATGACACTATTAAAATTTCTCTCTAATGATGCCACTATCAAACACTCTCTCTAAGAATGACACTAATAAAACTCTCTATAATAATGACACTATTAAAATTTCTCTCTAATGATGCCACTATCAAACACTCTCTCTAAGAATGACACTAATAAAACTCTCTATAATAATGACACTATTAAAATTTCTCTCTAATGATGCCACTATCAAACACTCTCTCTAAGAATGACACTAATGAAACTCTCTATAATAATGACACTTTTATACACTCTCTCCAACAATGGCACTAATAAAACTCTCAATAATAATGCCACTTTTATACACCCTCTCCAAGAATGGCACTAATAAAACTCTCCTCAATGATAACATTATTAAAACTCTCTCCAATAATGACACTATTAAATTTCTCTCTAATGATGCCACTATCAAACACTCTCTCTAAGAATGACACTAATAAAACTCTCTATAATAATGACACTTTTATACACCCTCTCCAAGAATGGCACTAATAAAACTCTCCCCAATAATGACACTATTAAAATCTCTCTCTAATGATGCCACTATCAAACACTCTCTCCAAGAATGACACTAATAAATCTCTCTCCAATAGTGACACTATTAAAATCTCTCCCCAATGATGCCACTATCAAACACTCTCTCCAAAATGACACTAATAAACAGTCTCTCAAATAATGACACTAATAAACACCCCCTCCAGGAACCGCGCTTACCTAGATCAGGGTCCGTGATGAAAAGAATACAAATTACAAATTTCGGGTCAAAGAAAAGGATTCGAAGAAACAAGAAAACGCGGTGCAGGTGTCGCAGTCAACAACACACGGGTCATCATGATACACCATCTCCTTAAAGCTACAGAAAACCTGCTAGAACTTTGTCTCATCTCGGCTGATGTACCGTTCATCCTGATCGCTATGTCTGTTGTAACACTACACACCAATGGCGACTCATACCACCAGCTGGACTCTCATAACACAACGATCTCATAAACAGAACATCTCATTCTTCTCGCTTTATTGCAAGAGCGGTCCTTATATACGACTTATGGTCTATTTGCAAATGTTTTTATATCTAAAAAATGAGTGCTTATATGGATATCATTCAATTAGACCTGTGCTCTTCACATCACCTAAGCATCAGATACACACCACTGGCCAAGTCACTTTTCTCAATGCAAGAATGAGGGATACCTAAAGAAACACTACATAGGAGATAAAACCTCTGGTTAAAAACATAATAGGAAATCCGTCATTGATTGAAATACTGAAAATAATACTGGGATTGCCGGTCAATATGGCGGATAGGAGGCAGGACATGTTAAAGGCTGTGTCTGCAAAGTGTTCCTAATTGCAGTTTCCTCATATTCCAAGTCCGGCTTGCTTCCGGAGCTACTGAGTTTAGTGCTCTGTGCACACCGGAAGCTGTGCATTTCATCCGTTTTGATCGTGTTTCGACATTCTGAATGCTTACGATGAATGATGATATCGTATGACGGGGGAACAAATGACTGTGTTCACTTTTTGTGCAGTTTGGCCTTATTTCTTTTGGCGTATGCTGAGACTGCTATGACGGGGATTGCAGCAACCATTCTTTGTTTGGGAGATGAGATATTAATGCGGATGGTTCCACTGGCACGGGCGGTTGAGCAATTATTGATTTTTGTTCGTTTGAAGCAGGCGAACTTAATTTCAGAGATAAAACAATAAATAGCGGTGTTGTTATAGACTTGTTGAGATCAGCATCATCGAGTGCCGTCTCCGCATTGAAGGTTGGCTACAATGGAGCGTCATTCCGCTCTGTCTCTTGCTTTGATGGTGCAGATTACCATAGGCTGACTTGTCTATCTTTTGATGTTACTCGTCCATGTTGGTCTTGGTCTGCCTCTTATACCTTGTGTACATATTCGTAGATGTTTCTTCTTACATAATTTAGAATTGTGTGGCTTTCTTTAGAATAAATCTCTTTAGAATAAATCTCTTTAGAATAAATCTCTTTAGAATAGTTCTCTTTAGAATAAATCTCGTTAGAATAAATCTCTTTAGAATAGTTCTCTTTAGAATAAATCTCTTTAGAATAGTTCTCTTTAGAATAAATCTCTTTAGAATAAATCTCTTTAGAATAGTTCTCTTTAGAATAAATCTCTTTAGAATAAATCTCTTTAGAATAAATCTCTTTAGAATAAATCTCTGTAGAATAAATCTCTTTATAATAAACCTCTTTAGAATAAACCTCTTTAGAATAAATCGCTTCAGAATAAATCTCTTTAGAATAAAACTCTTTAGAATAGTTCTCTTTAGAATACCTCTCTTTAGAATAAATCTCTTTAGAATAGTTCTCTTTAGAATAAATCTCTTTAGAATAAATCTCTTTAGAATAAATCTCTTTAGAATAGTTCTCTTTAGAATAAATCTCTTTAGAATAAATCTCTTTAGAATGGTTCTCTTTAGAATACCTCTCTTTAGAATACCTCTCTTTAGAATACCTCTCTTTAGAATAAATCTCTTTCAAATAAATCTCTTTAGAATAAATCTCTTTAGAATACCTCTCTTTAGAATACATCTCTTTAGAATACATCTCTTTAGAATAAATCGCTTTAGAATAGTTCTCTTTAGAATACATCTCTTTAGAATAAATCTCTTTAGAATACATCTCTTTAGAATAAATCTCTTTAGAATAGTTCTCTTTTGTAGAGAGTTAATTGAGTGAGGTAGTTCAGTGTTTTAGTTCAATGAGTAAATTCAGAGAGTTAATTCAGTGAGGTAATTCGGTGACTAAGTCCAAATATTAGTTCAGAAGGTTAATGAAGTTAGGAAGTTTAGTTAGCTACTTCGGTGAGGTTGTTCAGTGAGTTAGTTGAAATAGTTAGTTTAGACAGTTAATTGAGTGAGTCAATTCCGATAATTATTTCAGAGATTTAGTTCAGATAGTTAGTTCAGTGTGGTATTCAGTGTGGTATTTCGGTGAGTAAGTTCAGACAACTAGTTCAGTGGTTTATTTCAGTGAGTTAGTTAAAATAGTTATTTCAAATAGTTAATTCAGTGAGGAAGTTAAGTGAGTTAGTTGAGTTAGCTTGTTCAAAAAGTTAATTGAGTGAGATTGTTCAGTGTATTAGTTCAGAAAGTTTATTCTGTGTAGTAGTTCAGTGATTTAGTTCAATGATTTAGTTTAAATAGTAAACTAATTGTGTAGTAGTTCAGTGAGTTTGTTCAATTATTTAGTTCAGACATTTAAATCAGTTAGTTAGTTCAGATAGTTGAAAGAGTTTATTCATTGTGGTTGTTCAGTGAATTTGTTCAGATAATTAGTTCAGTGAGTTAATTCAGTGAGACAGTTCATGGAATTAGTTCAGTGTATGAGTTCGACGAATTAATTCGTGGAGGTAGTTCAGTGAGTTAGTTCAGATTGTTAGTTAAGAGAGTAAATTAACTTTGATAATTTAGTGAGTTAGTTCAGATAGTTGAGAGAGTGAATTCAATGTTGTAATTCATTGTGTTATTTCAGAGAGTTATTTCAGTGATGCAGTTCTGAGAGTTTCTGCAGTGAGTTAGTTCAGTGAGTTAGTTCAGTGATTGAGTTCTGAGAGGTAGTTAAGAGAGTATGTTCAGAGAGTTAATTCAGAGTGTTACATCAGACGGGTAGGTAGGGGAGTTTTAGAAGTTTAGAGGAGTCTCGAGGGTGAGAGTTTTCTGCAGTTTGAGAGTTTGGAAGTTTCTGAGAATTCTTACAGTTTTGTGGATGATTAGAGACGGAGCTCTTCACAATGTTGGGACAGCAAGTTTTCTGCTGAAAGTTCTGTTCTGTTCCAGATTTTGAGTTCCCGAGAGAGGTAAGTAGATTCGAGCAGATATTAAAAGTTAGGAGACGAAAACAGTCAAGTATGGACAATTTAGAAGTAGTAGTTAGAAACGTACTTAGAAGAAGTATGCAACGGCAAAGTACTATAAGAGTTTTGACACGTTCAATGAAATATACGTAACAGATCTTGGAGTATTAACGCTTTTCACGACAACATAATATTGATGTCTTGTGTGAGTAAGATCACTATAGCTCGTTTCAAATCGCGTGCCCAACTTCAAAACGCTATTACTCAGTAACAGGTTTGTTAAAAACTGTTGAAATGTTCCAAATGTTATTAGAATGCAAAAGACCCTTTAAATGTAAAGGTAAAGGTAAAGTACGAGACTTGAACCGGCGTCTTAGCACTCGAGTTTCCACCCATATGTGCTCGGCCGCCTATCCAGAAATGTTCGGATATTTCTGTATAGTGTTTTTTCCTTTAAATGTATATTTAACAAATATCTTGCAGCTGCAGTTTTCTTAAAGCGGCGAATTTCTTTGATGTTTGTCAAAATTGTAAATTGTGAACCCCTAAAAAATAGAAATTACCATAGTTGCTGGTCTATGATTAATTTTCACTAGGTAAAGGCGTGGCCGTAATGGTGAAATAACCTAATAAGACAAACCACTAGGAGAATTATTGTCTTCTCAGTTCGAGGACGGACGATAATATCAAGGTATACCTATATGTCCAATTTTCATAGTTGTGTGGTCCTGATAAGGACTGTTTGTTGAACTAATTTAAGGTAATATAGGGGCCAACATTGTGGGGGCTATATACTTTCATTCTGAATCAGACGAGTCTAAAAGATTAATAACTGTTTGGGGTTGAACATTCCACAAACCATCATTTTTTCAATATTCCTCTTCCTGTTTTAAGACGCGGTCTTCACATTTAGCCCAATAATCTTTGTCTATATTTAATAAAGCAAGATTAGCAAGAGTCTTTACATCGCATATTTTGAATGTTGTATTTTCATCTGCCTCTTGTCCTTTTAATTTTGCCCAGATTAGTTCTATTGGATTTAAATGAGCATGGTAAGGTGGCAGCCTCAAACTTATATGACCGTGCTCTTGGATAATCTTATCTATTTGAAAAATCTTTGTCCTTTGTTTTTGCTTTACTAGAGATAGTAATTCAGGTTTTAAGTACATGTTATTAAATTGTATGTGCTCCTTTGTGAGCCATATCTTAATAGCATCTTTTGTACTGGATGACGTCGGGACTTTATCTTCAAGTGCAACAATGTTGTGGTACGCTGCATTGACCATTATTAGGCAAGATGGTCGATCTAGTGATAGGAGAACAGAATTTTCAATCCAATGTCTAAATATGTGACCATTCATCTCAGAGTGATAATCTCGATTGTCTATGGATTTTGAAAGAAAAATGAGCTCTGCATTCTGTATTAGTCCATGTTGTCGACTACCTGCATGAGCAATTATCAAGCGCTGTCCTTTGCTGCTAGGTATTAATCTCTTAATCTTTCCATCTGATGACTGCCATTCCCTTTGGTTAGTGTGGTGAGCATTGATCCATGTTTCATCCAAGTACACAATATCATAACCTTGCTTGCGCACCTCTTTTACTTCACGTAAGTACATGCTTCTCATGACTACTATATGTGGCTTCTCACAGATGATGTTTCGTCCATTGGAATACTTTCTGAATGTAAAGCCTGCAGCTCTCACATTCCTCCATAATGTAGACTTTGATATTTCAATACTGTTGTTCTTTTTCAGCGATACTTTTAATTTTCTTATTGTAACAGTTTCATTCAAACCCAACGTTTTGCGAATTTCACTTCTAATAAGTTCACTGTCGAAATTATCCAACATTTTTGCTCTTCCTTGTGATTTTGTATATTTTAACATTGACGGTCACGTGCTTGAATCCAGCGATTAAATGACCGTTTAGATAAATCCAAAATGTGTCTTGTCCTATTCTCAGGGTTTTCTAAAGAATGAAATAATCTTCCTCGTTTAGCCTCTTTGTAAAAATAGTCATACATTTTTATTGCGATGTTTTGTAAACTGCAGAATTTCATTTTAAGACTCATGATAAATGTTATCGTTCCACCGCGTCACCTATGAATGAACGGAAATGGAACACACAATTTCTCGTGTTTTTTACAAGTGTCTAATTGTGTCAAAAAACCACGGTAAAAGCGTGCAAACACGTCAATTTTACCGTGTATGGATTTTTCCTCGCTATTTTTAACTTAAAATACTGTAAACATTAAGTTTTGACTACATCAATGGGTCGTTATAAATTTATATAAATCAAATAAGCAACAATAATAACCAAATGTTTTTTTTTAACAAAATTAATTCCCTGTTGGGTTCTAATCATTATAACTTTACATGCAAATTTTGAACAACTCACAACAAGCGGATAAAAAGCTATCGATTTTAAAAGTTGGGCACGAGTTATGAAACAAGCTATAGCTGTCTTGCAGGTTATCGAACTTTGGGTATGATAGATCACTGTACCATATTGTAGCGATGACTGTGAACTTTGTCAAAATAAATTATTTTTCACAATATTTTATTTCCTTTCTACCACGCAGCCAAATCTAATTACATTTCTTTTTGTTGTGTTTGTTTTAACTGTTTTTGTTCCAGAGATAGGTTTTGTGTTAGACCACATCCTCGTATTGATTCTCTTATAGTGTTCTAGTAAAGCTGTTGTAGTGTTCTAGTAAAGCTGTTGTAGCACATTCTATTTGAATCTCCTTCTTAACTTGAGAACGTCTGCATAATCTAGAACAGCAGACAGGAAGAAGGCAAGAAATAAGAGGGTAAGTCCTGGTTTGAAATCTCGTCCTAGAGTGACCCACTCTGCCACGTGCCTATTATCGCCCCGTGTTATCGACAGAAATCATGACGGTGAGTTCCAGCATTCCACATTTTTGAGGTTAATCTCTGACCATTGTTTTGCTCACAAAAACTTCCAGAATTGACACTAACCAACGACATTTCTCTGCCATTTCTATTTTGCTTCTTCTTTTGATTTTGACACAGAGCACAAGTAACTGAAGTCTCCAGATGGTCGAATCTCTCCCCACGTGGTCCATGTGTGTAGAACGTCCATCTCATATAACGAAGTGTCTCTTCAGAAATCTAAACTACATTATCAACCTGAGCCGTATCCGAAGCTACTGGATATGGTTTTTGACATGTGACCTACTTTCAGTTGTGTACTGTTTTCATCTTTATCAGTTTGGTATTTGTGATCGACGCTGACAAGTCTTCCTAGACGACATTGATGCCTTGCAAGTTATCGTTGATAAATCAAAGTATATTCTTGTCGCTGAACACTGTCGCGATAATTTTGATGTCTTGCAAGTTATCGTTGATAAATCAAAGTATATTCTTGTCGCTGAACACTGTAGCGATAATTTGATGTCTTGGAAGTTATCGTTGATCAATCGATGTATTTCTTGTTAATGAACACTGTATCGATGAGTGTAATTTTAACGCCCCCTTTGACAGATGATTTGAAATTGTCACCAATTAGATCGATGTGTTTGCATTTATATTTACCCGGATAAATGTGTGCCAATGTTGTCATAGTCCAGGTGTCTGTTGTTATTGTTTACTATTGATATGCACCTTTTTAGTTTAAGCCAAATGTGTCTGATTAGCGTTACCTTTGGCCTGATTTATGTGAATGAGAGGATAATGGCATTTGCCAGTTTTCAAATTCAAGATCTTAGACAATAGCCCTTCTTCCAAACAGGAAGTGTTGATTGAATGTCTCCCTGTATTTAGAGCTCATCTTGTAGTAGAGGAAGATGTTGACGCTGGAGTTGATTGCATCAGAGATTAAAACGAAGGACCAGGATAAAGCAAATTCATTCTCATATTGGCCGGCATTACAGAATTCTGCTACGAAGAACGTTACCATGGAAATCGCAGTACCTGGCGTGTAGCACACAATTAATACCGTAGCTATCATCACTACCATCGTTACTGTCTTTCTTTCTCGACTGGAGATAGTCTCCGATGCTGTTTTGTCAATTTTTGCTTTTCTACGCCACTTTGATTTTTGCTTCAGTTGAACTGTCAGACAGACCGTGAACACAATCACAGCAACAAAAGACGCTGACCCTATGAATGAGTAGAAGCTAAATACGTATTGATCGATTACTTCCCTATTCTCAGTAAATATAAACGCAATTATGCTTCTGTTTGTCTCCGGTTGGAAGGTCCAGTCAATGTAAGCTCCACCGTACTCAGGCAGCAAGGTAGCCAATATCACTATGTAGATAAGAGATACAATCACTGTAGTTAACTTCGGTGTAATAATTTGTTTTATCTTTAACGGTATCATGATACAAAGACACCTTTCAGCGGTGATAAAAACTGTTATCCAACCTGTGATACGGGCAAATATGCAATGGGGTGTCACTGCCGTATCGTACAGAAGGTCATAAGCTACAAACGGAAAGTTAGAGTGGACAACTAAAGGGTTTATACAGATAGTCCCCCAAAACATAAGTATAAGCCCGCACAGGTCAGAGATGGTCAGCCCGAAAAAGCTGATGTTCATGGTGTTACTAAATCCCTGCTTGTAGAAAACAACCAAGTTCATCACGTTAGTCACTATACCAAAAATACTGAATATGTTGATAATACCAACGTAAATAACAATGTCACAGATTTCTCTGTCTGCGCCACTTAACAGTTGCAGCCTTTTACTGATGCTGATGTTGCTCATTTCTGAAACGAGACAACAAAGTCCACTGGTGGTGGTGGTGGGTTATAAGTGCCAGCAGCAAAACACACTAGGCATAATGTCTCTTTCACGTCTCATCTATTTGACTTGTGGTAGCAAGTTGGCTCAATGTGACCTTCACCATCTGATATCTCAATGTCATTGATGTCACGTGAAGGAATATAGCATGGTAGCAAGTTGGCTCAATGTGACCTTCACCATCTGATATCTCAATGTCATTGATGTCACGTGAAGGAATATAGCATGGTAGCAAGTTGGCTCAATGTGACCTTCACCATCTGATATCTCAATGTCATTGATGTCACGTGAAGGAATATAGCATGGTAGCAAGTTGGTTCAGTGTGACCTTCACCATCTGATATCTCAATGTCATTGATGTCACGTGAAGGAATATAGCATGGTAGCAAGTTGGCTCAATGTGACCTTCACCATCTGATATATCAATGTCATTGATGTCACGTGAAGGAATATAGCATGGTAGCAAGTTGGCTCAATGTGACCTTCACCATCTGATATCTCAATGTCATTGATGTCACGTGAAGGAATATAGCATGGTAGCAAGAATGTTTACCTTTTGGAAAAGTCATTTATCCATGATTGAAGTATTCACACGAAACGTTATCGTTGGCAGTCGTAGAAAGTTGTAGGTACCCAATTAATGTCAATGCTGGTTTTTTTACGGATGTGCGATTGGCAGGCATGTAGTTGTCAAAGTCCAGTGATAGTCTGATGAGGTTAGGCGGCCGAAACGCTGTGGAGATCAATGAGTGAACGAGGACATTTTTTTGATGGGAAAGGTTAGAGACCAGCTCATCGTAACTATTGGTGAGATAGACTGATACGAGCCACCGTGTAGTGTCCCTGCCAGGACAGGGTTCTCTTCTTGTTTATTTACTGAGGAAACTGACACAATGACGTCACGTAATTCTATTTACTCTCACATTTCGCACAAACTGAACAAGCGATAATTGATGAACATGTCATTCAACGCATGACGCGCTTGTGAGTTTGATTTCATGGAAGGAACGTTTCTTCATCTCAAGCGCCTGCTTACAAAGATTCAGCTACTAAAAAATTGAAACAGTTTTACGTAAAATGAATACACAGCATACGTAGTGTTTACAAGACCTTGTGTTTCTTGCCTTTCCGGAACGTGTTGCCGGATATTTGTCAGTCATTTATCCTGAAACAAAAAACAGAGGTTACTGGGACTTATAAAGTCATAATTTAATAAACGAGATAAAACTTACTAAATCTTACTGCCAGTCATATCCCAAGTATCTAATTCTTCTCCCACCACTCAGCTCCCTGTGGAGCACAGGTTTCAGTGAACAGTTTGTCCAAGCCTTGCAGTTTTGCATCATCTTCAAGTTATCTTCAGTTGTCATGTGTCCTACATAATTCCCGTGGATTTGACCGCCTCCTCCGAGCGTATCTTAAAACATCCTGTGGAGCTGGACATCTTGGATGCTGACTGAAGAAAAGCTAAAACTGTGCTTACGTGGGGATGTCCCTGTTAGAAAGTGATGGAAAGTAAAGTTGATCATTGACAGCTCAAACGGCAGCTCTCTGGGTTGTGGGCCTGTGCAGCAACATCCTGGTGGTCTAATGTGAGGGAACAAAATATTAAGTTCATGTTTGAAGAAATTGTAAACTTCTGCTGGTCTCTGGGTTTTTTTTTCTTAAATAAAGGAAGGTCTAGTCACTTTAGAGAACAGACCGCAACACGTGACTAGACAGCCCATGAATCTATTTCTCCACGGCTGGGAGCAGTATTATCTAACCACTCCCTGGAAATAACACCGAACTAGAGCTGATCACATGATACTTCACATTGTTATCATCATCGACCGTTTCATCTTTCTCTTCAGACAACTAATCACACACACACATACAAACTTCTCACCTCCACTGTTATTAACGTCATCATATTTCATCACGTTCACTAATTATGATTCTTTACTTGCCTATTACTGTTCACATTAGAAACTGTATCTTTATCAAAGGTCACGTTGCTCTATTGACATCTGACATGTCCTCTGCGTCGGCGTAGACCAGTAATTACTCCCATATTATTGGAACATTTAATGCAGCGATGACATTTATGGTCAAAATGATGTAGCCGCGTTATTAAATCGAACCTAAGTAAGAGTGATCAGCAAAGAGAAATTTAAAATCAGACAAACTTTCGACACGTGAACAACAATTTCTCTTTCAACATTATTCAGCAAAAGTCAGAAATAAAATAGAAGCATAAATTCACAAAATAAAGACAAGCGTTTAAACAAAAATATACGTTAGTGACACTCTGGTAATTCCAATGTTTAATGGACCCATTGAAATCTAACGGAAAGTTCAAATAATAGTCGAGTAGGATTTCTGATTAACTAGTGGAAATAGAAAAAAAGCACACAGAGAGCACATGATTTTTGTAAATTTCGGTGAATAATACATAATCCGGGAACAAAATGATGTATTTCACAGCATTTGACACAACGGTAATGGACTCGTACAGTAGTAATGGACATACTATAACCAGTGATAGAAAATGTAAAACTCAAATAAACAAAAGAATAGGACTGGCAAAAAGTAATTTTAATGCCATGAAAAATATACTAACATCAAAACAAATATCACCAGGGCAAAAACTAAGAATAGCAAAATGTTACATCTTCTCAATATTCCTGTTTGGTGCAGAAACATGGACATTAGACAAGAAAACAAAACAGAAAATTGAAGCCTTTGAAATGTGGATTTATAGAAGAATAGGTAGAATTGGATGGAAGGAAAAGAAAACAAACGAATAAGTCTTAAAACAACTAAAAATGAAAAGAGAACTTCTAAACACAATTCAAACAAGGCAAATGCGATTTTTTGGCCATGTTAAAAGACACAACATCCTACTAAAAGTAATCCTGGAGAGGAAAATGCAAGGTAAAAGAGGTGGACAAAGACTAACATGGACGAGTAACATCAAAAGATGGCGAAATTAGCCTGTGACAACCTGCACCATCAAAACAAGAGACAGAGCAGAATGGCGCTCCATGGTAGCCAACCTTCATTGCGGAGACGGCACTCGATGATGATGAATGGACTTAAGAAAAATAAAGATATTTAGCTTTCAAGAGAAATAACATAACACAAAAAAGCAATGAAATAGAGAGTTCTTGAGCCTGAAACTAGGAGAACATCACAATAGAATCCAGTGATTGTCTTAGATTATACACAGAATAAACATTACAATATACAAACAGAAAGTTGCAAGACAGGAAAACCAAGATGCAAAACATATGACTTTAGCACCAGAAGAGCATCAGACGACCATCTTTACGTCAGATGAATTAGATGTTGCCCTCAAAGGATTGAAGCTCAAAAGTTCCCCTGGTAAAGATGGAATCTCCAACGAAATGCTCCTACATCTGGGACAGAAAGCCAAGAGCCAACTTCTAAGGATAATAAATGCTAGCTGGAAGAGAGGTCATGTGCTGGCAATCTGGAAAGAAGCTATTATGATGCCCATCCTCAAGTGTGGAAAAGACCCACTAGACCCAAATAGCTATAGACCAATTAGCCTACTGAGCTGCCCGAGTAAACTCATGGAAAGGCTGGTTAACAGAAGTCTTATGTGGCATTTGGAGACAAAACAACACATCATACCACAACAAAGTGGCTTCCATCAGCACAGATCAACTGAAGACCTGGTCACCTACATTGCACAAGAAATAGAGGATGCTCTACAAGAAAAGAAACACACATTGGCAGTGTGGGTCGACATGGAGAAGGCTTTTGATAGGGTTTGGCGAGAGGGTTTAAAGAACAAGCTTTTTAGACTTTGCATCCAGGGTCGTTTATTCAATTGGGTCTCTCAATACCTTCAGAATAGAACGGCCAGAGTACAAGTTCAAGGTCAACTAAGTAAGAAGGTCTCTATCGAACAAGGGGTCCCGCAAGGCGGAGTCTTGTCCCCAACACTCTTTTTAATTTTTATAAATGGCATCGTAATGGACATTCCATCCAGAATACACTTAGCAATATACGCAGATGATCTGGCGTTATGGCTCGCGAGGAAAGTATGTCGGTGGCTAGACCCAGGATGCAAGATGCCCTAGGTGAACTTGGAAAATGGACGAACACCTGGTTCTTACGAACCAACGAAAAAAAAACTACATATACAATTTTCAGCCTATCAAAAAACACATTCTCTGCAAACTTGAAGATAAAAGACCATACTCTCCCTATTGACCCAAACCCAACATACCTTGGCGTCACCATGAATCGCAGAATTACTTGGACAAATCAGATAGACAGAGCAAGGAACAAAGCCAGAAAACGAACAAATATTATGAAGAAATTGGCAGGAACGGACTGGGGGACAGACAGCAATATTTTGAAAAGACTATACGTAGGAATAGTCAGACCAGTTCTAGAGTATGGAGTCACAGCCTGGGCTACAGCTTCCAAATCACACCTTAGCAAAATTAACAGAACACAGAACCAAGCTGCCCGTATCATCACAGGTGCTATGAAATCTACACCTATCACGACTCTAGAAACATTAACAGGTTTACATACCTTAGATAACAGACGAGTCACTAAAGTATTGCAACAAGCGGAGAAATATAGAAGGCTCCTTAGCCACCCCATGCACCAAAGAATAACAGGTTCCGGAATTGTACGACTAAAGAGGAGCAACTTCGCCGCAATTGCCAATGAACTAACTACTGGAGAACCAATACTTTCCCAAACAATATCGAAACCCTTGGGCCGAATTGATATGTCTCCTCAAGGAAAGCATAAAATACCAGAACTTAAGGAAAATATAACAGGAATCATGAAAAAGGCACCCAATCAGACACAGAAAGAAAACACGTAGCAGAAAAACACATACACGATACCTACCCACAGGACTCTTGGTCCCACATATACACAGATGGCTCTGCTACAAACGCCACCAGAAATGGTGGGGGAGGTGTGTTCTTGACGCTCAATAATCAGGGCGAGATCACCAAGTCAATAGCTACTGGAAAATTCTCAAACAACTTTAAAGCAGAAACTGAGGCCATCAGAGATGCTGCAACACTGGCTACTCAACACAAAAATAACATGCACAATAAATTGGTGATTCTGACTGATGCACTGTCAGTATTATCAGCTCTAAAAAGCCACAAGAACAATGAACTAGATGACTTGAGAACAACACTGGACCAACTATGCAATAACTTCCAGAGAGTAGTCATTCAGTGGATACCTTCACACTGTAATATACACGGGAACGAACGCGCAGACAAATTAGCTAAAGAGGGAGGCAGATTACCACAAGAGAACCATCGGCTCAGTTATGATGAAGCCAAATCCACCCTCAATGGTCAATTCCATGAAAAATGGAAACGAGAACAGCCAAAGCATAACGAGAGTGACGGATACCACCAACTATCACGGAGGGATCAAGTCATCATACTTCGTCTACGCACTGGCCATAATAGAATGAGAAATCACATGTTCACCAAATTCAAAATAGGTACAACCAGCCTATGCCACTGTACACTGGACAATATGACTACAAAACATGTTCTACAGGATTGCCCCAGTACACAGACCTGAGAAGAGCAATGTGGTCCACGCCCACCTCCCTGGAATAAAAACTATATGGGGCAATCGATTCGCTTAAACAGACAGCTGACTTCATGTGAGAGTCTGGAATTCTACTCTGATTGAGTCTTGATCGCAAAGAGAGAGAGAGAGAGAGAAAGAAAGAGAGAGAGAGAGATGATAGACATCATGAGTCTGTCAACATTAATTGTTCCAGACAGCAAACACTCAAGGAATGGTTTTGCTTTTCTATACACAATTACATCATTGTACTCGGAAAGTGCCATGAATTCAAGGCCCATCTGTCAAAAGATATGCCCAATATAAAGAGGAACAACACGCCATTATCACGATGCGAACAATACAACAACAAAGGAACGAATCCAAACAAGAATATGGAGACCGGATGGTGGCAATAGCAGATCAAGGTTTGGACAAGATGTCGATATTGCCCAAGTAAACAAAATGTTCAAATCATCAAGATCAAAGACAAATAAATAAATCAAGTAGAGGAATTCAAGTATTTAGGCACAATGTTCACAGAAGATGGAAAACTAGACAGAGAAATTGACATGAGAATACAAAAAGCAAATGCTGTCACATACCAGATTTCACCATTGCTAAGATATCCAAACATTTCTATGCCAGCTAAACAACAAATGATAAATAGCATCTTCATACCAACTTTGTGCTATGAAAGTCAAACATGGACCCTTTCTAAATCACATTTAAGAAAGATCAATACATGTGAGATGCGATGCTTGAGAAAAGTAACAAACAACACAAGAAGAGATAGAATACCAAATGAAACCATAAGAAAAATGGTAGGAACAAAACCCTGCCAAGAATATATAGAACAACAACAACTTAAATGGTTTGGCCACCTGGTCAGAATGAATCCTCACCAATCGCCATCAAGGGCGTTCTTCTCGAGAATGCATGGAAAAAGACCAAGAGGAAGACCCAGAAGAAGATGGATAGATGCAGTGACAGAGACATATAACAACAAAGGAAAATCACTAATTCAGACAATTCGAGCAGCACAAGAACGACAAATGATATAAACCACGACACCTTTTAGGTATCAGTGAAAGAGAAAAGAAGAAGAAGAAACAAAATGTTGGTAGCAACATTTATTTCAGGCCTAAGAAATAGAGGGCTGAAATTGCAACTGGCGCGGAGGACAACTTCCACACTGTCGTGGGTAATAAATGCAGCGATAGAAGAAGAGAGCATAGTAAAAAGGTTTGAAGACAACCAACAACAAGAAAGAGTAGAACTGAACAGACCAAGTCGACAAGAAAACCCCAGGGACACAAATCAGATGAGGAAAATAGATAGAGAACAGCACTATAGACAACCAGTAAATAGCATACAAGAGATTAGGAGATGCTATAGGTGTGGTCGAATAGGACATATAGCCAGTGTCAGATAGAAGAAGATAGACAAGGCAGAGGAAGAAGTTATCAATTTACGGAAAACGCCAGAGGTACTCGGGGTGGCAGGCAGCCTTGAGCACTAAAAGAATGCCGAATAAATACAGGATGAATACTATGAGAAGAGACCCTTGTTCCTGTTTAGTACAGGTTGGTAAACAAAAATTTTGAGCTATAATAAATACAGGAGCAAGCGTTAGCGTGATAAAAGGAAGTACAGTTAGATCGCTTGGGAGGAATATACCAATATACAGAACAAGAAATAATATAGAAGCCATAAATGGACAAATCTTAAATGTTCTAGGAAAGACAGTATTGAAGATAAAGGTAGGTAGACAATACATGAGACAAACCTTTATGGTGATAAAAGGAATGAACCGGGCTATGATAATAGGAAGAGATTTGATGAACAAAAATAAAGTAATAGTCAATTATGGGACGCAAAAATTACAATTAGGAAATACGGAAATACAAATGGAGGACGAAATACATACAGTAACATTACCCAGCGCATAGAGAGATATAACGTTGAAACCCCAGAAAGTACATATAGTATTAGCTAAGATGAAGAAAAATGAGTGCGTTACACCAGGTCAGGTGGTGAGTACAACAAGAGCTAGTCAGGAAATAATGGAGGAACCGAATATACAGATAATAGATGGTATAGTAAAAATGACAGAGAACCAGACAATTCCAGTGATGGTAATAAACTAATCAGGAAGGACAATAAGGATAAAGAAGGGTAAGGTAATAGCGCAGATTCAACTAAAACAACAGAGGAGAGAAGAAAACACAAAAGCAGAAGAACAGGAAATAGCGGCACTAAGACAAGGCAAAATAAATGGAAAATATAAGCAGAATGAGGAAATACATGAGAAGATAATAAATCCGTCGAAGGAAAGAGAGAGGGAATTAATCCAACAAATACAAACTAATAAAGAAAATAAACAAATAATACAAAAGGTGGTGTTAGATAACCACGATGTCTTTGCTCTGACCGATTTTGAATTAGGAAGAACGAACACGGTACAAATGGGCATAGACACAGGAGGGGAGGAACCAAAAAGAAAATAAGAACATATAGAACACCCTTAAGAAGCAGAGAAGTAGTAGAGAAAGCAGTGGAAGATATGTTAAAGGCAGGAATAATCTCAAGAATAAATTCACAATGGTTGTCACCCCAGTGATAGTAAAGAAAAAAGATGGATCACAAAGGTTCTGTTGTGATTATAGAGCACTGAACAAAATTAGTAAAAACATCAGTTATCACATGTCCAGAGTAGACGACATAATAGCTTTGTTTCAGGGCACAAATTGGTACAGTACATTGGATTGTAAGGCTGGATTCTGGTCAATTGAAGTGAAAGAGACAGTAGAACATAAACTTACATTTAATACACATGTAGGAACGTTCACCTGGAATGTCATGCCATTTGGACGAAAAGGAGCCCCAGCAACTTATATGGGATTAATGAACCAAGTACTACAAGGGTGCGATAAATTCGCACAGGCCTACATAGATGACATTATCATCTTCACTAAAGGAACCAAACAGGAACATATACAACATTTAGAACAAGTATTTATTTGATAGGCTTAGGCAACACAATATACAATAAAAAAATAAGCAAATGTCAATTTTTTAAACAAGAAGTGAAATATTTGGGATTTAGGATAAATAACAAGGGTATTATGCCAGATGATGAAACGATAGGAGCCATAAAAGAAATGACGCCACCTATGAGGTAAAAGAAGTGAGAAGTTTCTTAGGAATGTGTGGATACTATAGACGATTTATACCGGGGTTCGCAGAGATTGTCGAGCCACTAACCACATTGACAATAACGTTTAATAAGTTAAATGGACACCACAATGTCAAAAGGCGTTTAACACACTAAAAGAAGGACTAATGAAGATACCGATACTAGCGCACCCAAACAAAGATGGAATAATGATACTATATACCGACACAGCAATAGGGCATGTTTAGTAAAAGAAGAAACAAACTGCGACACGACAACTGGAAAAACAAATAAACAGGAAACCCCGATCTATTTCCTATCACATAAACTAAGTAGAACTCAGATAAAGTGGGCTACAATAGAAAAATAAGCCCTATGCCATACATTATGCGATACAAAAGTTACATTTCTACTTGTATGGAAATACAGTAGTTATAAGAACAGACCATGAACGGTTAAAAGCAATCCTGGACGGGCCTATAAACAACAGGAAGATAGATATGTGGTCATTATCAATACAAAATAGTGGAGCAACAATAGAATATATAGAAGGGGCAAAGAATATATGTGCGGACTGGTTGTCCAGATTACCAACAACAGAAACGATAGAAAAGGAACACACAGAATCATGCACAGACATAGACGAGAGAACGTTGCAAGTTAACATAATAAATACAAACCGAATAAGACAGGAAAGAACAACAGAAGACGAAGAAACGAATAGCATAGAACAGGAAAACCAAGATTTCATAATAGGCATAACTAGAGAAGAACAACAGAAAGACAAGGAACTAAAGAACATCATAGAAGGGTTAAGAAAAAGAAAGAAGGGCAAATATCTATATAGATCAGAAGGACGGGGTGCTAACATATATAGATCCAAAGGGGAGGGGTGGAAACAACCGAAAGTATATATACCAGGACAACTCAAAACCCAAGTACTAAAGGCATATCATGATCAGAATGGACACAAGGGCAGGGATAAAATGATAGACGCCATTAAGATAATGTATTACTGGCCAGGAATATATAAGGAAGTCGAACATTATACCGAACAATGCAGAATATGTAAGACAAGAAATTTAACAGAAAAAGCAGGACCAATACAAAGTATGTATAAACAATACTTTGCCATGCAAAAGATTAGTATGGACATATCGGGACCATATCCCACCACAATATCAGGAAACAGATATATATTACACATAAGTTCCAGTGGCGTATACTTAATATAAGCAAGGCAAGCATTGCATGCCTTCAAGAGTTGCGAAAATGATAAACCAGTCAGTGATCTATCCCCCATCCAAACTTAGCCCTTGCAGCATTGCTCAAAAATATATTTTAAAATGTTTTTCTCACAAATCTGAATTTTTCCAAAAATTAGTGCTGGCAACACTGACGTTAAAAGAAAATTGTATATGTCCAATCGTTTTTTATGATAGTTGAACTAGCCCGCTCTGAAGCAATTTTGAAGTTGCTTTCGTTAAAATAGTCCCTTTACATATAAGCGCAGTGATATACTGTGTGTGTTTTATTAAATCCGTGTCTCCACAGTAAGCTTGCGATGAAAAAAAAATAAATACATTTTATGATTCAATCACCATTATAACAATTTAGCACTGGCAAATAATAAATTGTTTGATGAACATTTATTTACTGGTGTGAAACAGTGCAATTTCTATGTTCTAGTACTTTTATTTGAATGTTAAACTAATGATAACAATGCAAGCAATTATAATCTTGAATGCCTACACACACACTTGTTTAGTAAACCATTTCTGGTAATTTTTGGTACACGTCACGTGATTTTACTCAACACACACGCACATTTACACAGCGATGTGGTTTCGATTTCAAATCTTCAGAATTCAAAACTTCAAACGTGATTTTAATCAGCTCATATTTAATATTTTGTGTTTGTACAGAAACATGTTGTATTGCTATTGTTAATTACTAAACTTAGTATATTTGTTTACTGTGGTTATTATGGCTGATTCTATTAATGATGTTGTAGATTTATTTGAGCGACCGTTTCAATCGCGAACATTTAATGAAAAATTGGACTTGGTAAAAAAGGGCAGACCGATTCCTGCGTTAAGCAGTTTGAAACGAGAAGGAACAAAATGTGTCCGTTCATTTAACAATGATTTATATAAGAAAGTCGTTTGGCTTTGTGGTTCGGAATCATTATGTAAGTTATTTTGCTGGCCATGTATATTGTTTGTAAATGACACTTCGCCTTGGAACAGCAGACAACGCGGGTATTCTGATTTAAATAATTGACATAACGCTATTTCAAGACACGAAAAGTCTGAAAGTCATATTCACGCTTGGATAGCGTTACAAGTGTTTGGCTCCAGCAGAATTGATGTTCAATTGGATTTTCAGAAAAAAGAAAGTATTATGAAACACAATGAAACAGTTAAAGAAAATCGAGAAATCATAAAGAGGTTAATTGCTGTTACTTGTTTTTTAGGAAAACAAGAATTAGCTTTTCGTGGTCACAGCGAGGGGAGTGATTCCACTAATCGTGGGAACTACATTGAAGCTTTAAATTTATTAGAAGAGTTTGATGAAAAATTGCATCAGCATCTCATGACGTCAAATATATTCACGGGTCTTTCCCCATTAATACAGAACGATCTTATCCAAAGTGTGAACAATGTAATAACTGCAGAAGTGAAATTTCAGATTCAATCGTCCAGATTTGTCGCCATCCTAATTGACGAGACCTCTGATGTAACAAACTTGTCTCAGCTGTCAGTTGTTTTTAGATATATTTATAATGGTAATATTTACGAAAGATTTATTGGCTTTCATGACGTTAGCTCTGACAGATCTGCACAAGCATTGTCAAAACTGGCTTTAGACAGTCTTGATCAATTTGACTGTAGAGAAAAACTAGTAGCACAAACTTATGATGGTGCAGCAGTAATGGCAGGCCAATTGAATGGTGTGCAGACGAGAGTTAGGGAAGTTGTTTCTCAGGCATTATTCATCCATTGCTATGCACACAAACTTAATTTAGTACTGTCTCAAGCTGTCTCATGCATAAGTGCGTGTAGAATATTCTTTTCGTCACTTAGCAGTTTTGCTTCATTTTTTACTCATTCAGCAAAGAGAACACATTTGTTGGACACCATAGTGAAAAAAACGGTTTCCCAAGCTGGCGGCAACCAGATGGAATTATTCCAGTCGTTTAGTACATACTGTTTCTGAATATCATAATGAATTAATAGATTTATTTGAATGCATTTTGGAACGACCTGGTGATTGGGATCACGCAACAATTAATGAAGCAGTTGGATTTCTGTCAAACCTAGGAGGTTTTGAATTCAATTTCCTTTTGGCTGTGTTCACCGATATTTTTTCGATGACAGATGTTGTATTTAATATCCTTCAGTCAAATTCACTGGACATCACATATTGCTCTAGAGAGATAGTTGAGTTAAAAGAAAAATTGTTCACAATGCGCAATACTGGCTTTGATTCAATTTGGGCCAAAATAGAGTTCAAGTGTGGTCCTCCAACAAAGAGAAGAAAGCGAGAATCCTCAGTTATCCCAAAGGATGAGTACAGAAGGCTGTATTGTGAAATTCATGATACGGTAAACTGCCAGTTACAAAGCCGGTTTGATTCTCTGTCAGATTTGTCATTTCTTGAAATTTTTGACTGTAAGAAATTTTTAACATTTTCAAAAGAGTTTCCAGAAGAGCAGTTTTCCAAACTGAACGGAATATATGGGAAATATTTTGATATAGTAAGACTGAGATCTGAATTAAAGGCAATGTTTGTATCCCAACACTTTAAAGAAATGTATGTGTCCGACATTCATAGATTTCTTTTGAACAAAGGACTTCACAGTGGTCTTCCAGAACTTCATAAACTTTGTGAATTAATATTGACAATTCCTGCATCGTCGTCTTCAGTGGAACGTTCGTTTTCTGCATTAAAACGCATTACAAATTTCATAAGGAACTCGCAGGGGCAATGTCGTCTTTCTGCTCTATCAATGATGTCAATTGAAAAAGACCTTCTTGTAGAGATGAAAGGCAATGATGACTTTTATAACAAAGTAACAGAGGACTTTAGCAGAAAGAGCCGCAGAATAGAACTGAACTTCATATAACTGGGTGAGTAGAAAATTATCATTTTTTAAAAGTTGCATGCTCTCTTTCAGACCCCAGGATACGCCACTGCACATAACGGACTGCTACATTAGATGGCCAGAAAGCAGACCCATAACCAATAAATCAACAGATATAGTCATTAACATTTTATTCAACGAATTCATTCCGAGATATAGCTGTCCACAATGCATACTTACAGGTAATAGAAGAGAGTTCACCAGTCAAAAATGTAAGGATACATTACGTAAATTAAACATCAAACACAATCAGACTTCAGTATACCACCCACAAAGCAATGCAATTAATGAAAGACAGCACAGAACATTGAACGACATAATTTATAAATTGACAAGGGGTCGAGATGAGGAATGGGACGTGAAGCAAAATCAAGCATTGTCCGCGATAAGAGTGAATAAAAATGAAGGTACAGACTTCTCCCCATTTTTTTCTACTATACGGAAGACATCCGATGTTACCGATAGACAATTTATTACAACCAAGAAGAAGGCATGTAGGTGAAGAGATACATAAGATCATCGTCCAGCAGATGCACGAAACTCAGAGAATGGTCTGGAAAAATTTTAAGAGAGCAGAAAGAAAAAAAATATGAAAAGGGATAAAAATAAGGAGAACGTACAATTAGCGTGGGAGACAAGGTATTCTGCAAGAACCATACAGCTATGTCAAAAATAAGCCCAAAATGGAAAGAAGGATATATCGTGTTAAGAAAAACAGGAGACACAAATTATGTGATTAAACACATATATGGAAAGACGGAAATAAGGACCCATTGGAGAAATATAAGAAAAGACGAGCCCTTATGGTCAGAAAAAGAAGATGCACAAAGAACGGAAGCACAAACAGGTAGACCACAAAGAAAATGCACATGGAGTATAAAAGAGTCTGCAGAGGAAACCGAGGTCGAAGAAGAACACGGAATAAACAAAATGACAGAGGAAATGTTTACAACAGAAGATGAGAAGATATAACAAAATGGAACCCAAGATCTACAGACATATGACAGCGAACCAAGTAGAGAAAGGGAAGAGGAGACACCCTATCAAAACACAAGAAGCTGGACGAAAAAGAGGCAAAACCGAAGGTTACAAAGGGAAAGAGGAACATTTTCAGAAGAAGATGACATACATTTATCAGAAAGAAAGGTAAGATTAAAAGACAGGAAGGGAAGAACACTAAAACAAGAACAGTTAGAACAAATAACAAATAACAGGAGGAAGTGGAAGAGAGAGGAAGGCAAAGAGGAAGAAAGAAGAGAACACGAAATGGATAAATACGAAGTAACAGAGAAGAGGAGGAAGAGGTGGAACAAAGAAGATGAAGGAAAGGAGAGAAGGAAAAACCGAAATAAGTAAACACATAGTAGTAGTAAGAGATACGCTGAACAGTTAGTAATAAAACAATTAGAATTCTGATAAGGAGAGGCCAGCAGGCAACAGCAATAGATAGAGTAGGGAGGGCCGTTCGATGGGGAACGGTCCTACAAAAGTTAGTGTCGAACATGAATAGGAAGATTAGAATAGAATAAATAATAATATAATAGAGAATGAAAGGAGCGAAATTGAATAGATAAACAACAATTGTCATGACAGAAGATGTGAGAAAAGAAGAAATAAAGGCAGCCGATCAATGGTCAATGTGTTATCGATGTGTTGTTAATTGTTGTTATATATAACACGCAGAAAAGTCTCTCAAGTTGGGCGTAAGGGACGAACTGAACAAGCTGTTGAGAAAGAAAGGCAAACACACAAAGTTCAGTCTCTCAATAAAGTCACGAGGGTGTATACATGCACAAGTGTAAGTAGCAGGCACACGCAAAGATGGTCTCAAAAGGTGACGACATACATCATAGCATCATAGAAGGGTCTGCGAGGGGTTAGTGCCACCTAACATTGTTGGTAGTAAGGAGAGTCATCTAACATTGTTGGTAGAAAGGAGAGTCACCTAACATTGTTGGTAGTAAGGAGAGTCACCTAACATTGTTGGTAGTAAATAGAGCCACCTAACATTGTTGATAGTAAGGAGAATCACCTTACATTGTTGGTAGTAAGAAGAGCCACCTAACATTGTTGGCAGTAAGGAGAGTCACCTAACATTGTTGGTAGTAAGGAGAGTCACCTAACATTGTTGGTAGTAAATAGAGCCACCTAACATTGTTGATAGTAAGGAGAATCACCTTACATTGTTGGTAGTAAGAAGAGCCACCTAACATTGTTGGTAGTAAGTAGAGTCACCCAACATTGTTGGTATTAAGGAGAGTCATCTAACATTGTTGGTAGTAAGTAGAGTCACATAACATTGTTGGTAGTAAGTAGAGTCATCTAACATTGTTGGTAGTAAGTAGAGTCACATAACATTGTTGGTAGTAAGTAGAGTCACCTGAAATTCTTGGTAGTAAGTAGAGCCAACTAACATTGTTGGAAGTAAGGAGAATCACTTTACATTCTTGGTAGTAAGTAGAGCCAACTAACATTGTTGGTAGTAAGTAGAGCCACCTATCATTGTTGGTAGTAAGTAGAGCCACCTATCATTGTTGGTAGTAAGTAGAGCCAACTATCATTGTTGGTAGTAAGTAGAGCCACCTATCATTGTTGGTAGTAAGTAGAGCCACCTATCATTGTTGGTAGTAAGTAGAGCCACCTATCATTGTTGGTAGTAAGTAGAGCCACCTATCATTGTTGGTAGTAAGTAGAGCCACCTATCATTGTTGGTAGTAAGTAGAGCCACCTATCATTGTTGGTAGTAAGTAGAGCCACCTATCATTGTTGGTAGTAAGTAGAGCCACCTAACATTGTTGGTAGTAAGTAGAGTCACCTAATATTGTTGGTAGTAAGTAGAGCCACCTATCATTGTTGGTAGTAAGTAGACCCACCTATCATTGTTGGTAGTAAGTAGAGTCACCTATCATTGTTGGTAGTAAGTAGACCCACCTATCATTGTTGGTAGTAAGTAGACCCACCTATCATTGTTGGTAGTAAGTAGAGTCACCTAATATTGTTGGTAGTAAGTAGAGCCACCTATCATTGTTGGTAGTAAGTAGACCCAACTATCATTGTTGGTAGTAAGTAGAGCCACCTAATATTGTTGGTAGTAAGTAGACCCACCTATCATTGTTGGTAGTAAGTAGAGCCACCTAATATTGTTGGTAGTAAGTAGAGCCACCTAACATTGTTGGTAGTAAGTAGAGCCACCTATCATTGTTGGTAGTAAGTAGAATCTCCTAAAATTGTTGGTAGGAAGTAGAGCCACCTAATATTGTTGGTAGTAAGTAGAGCCACCTATCTTTGTTGGTAGTAAGTAGACCCACCTATCATTGTTGGTAGTAAGTAGAGCCACCTAATATTGTTGGTAGTAATTAGAGCCACCTATCATTGTTGGTAGTAAGTAGATCCACCTATCATTGTTGGTAGTAATTAGACCCACCTATCATTGTTGGTAGTAAGTAGACCCACCTATCATTGTTGGTAATAAGTAGACCCACTTATCATTGTTGGTGGTAAGTAGACCCACCTATCATTGTTGGTAGTAATTAGAGCCACCTATCATTGTTGGTAGTAAGTAGAGCCACCTATCATTGTTGGTAGTAAGTAGAGCCACCTATCATTGTTGGTAGTAAGTAGAGCCACCTATCATTGTTGGTAGTAAGTAGAGCCACCTATCATTGTTGGTAGTAAGTAGAGCCACCTATCATTGTTGGTAGTAAGTAGAGCCACCTATCATTGTTGGTAGTAAGTAGAGCCACCTAACATTGTTGGTAGTAAGTAGAGTCACCTAATATTGTTGGTAGTAAGTAGAGCCACCTATCATTGTTGGTAGTAAGTAGACCCACCTATCATTGTTGGTAGTAAGTAGAGTCACCTATCATTGTTGGTAGTAAGTAGACCCACCTATCATTGTTGGTAGTAAGTAGACCCACCTATCATTGTTGGTAGTAAGTAGAGTCACCTAATATTGTTGGTAGTAAGTAGAGCCACCTATCATTGTTGGTAGTAAGTAGACCCACCTATCATTGTTGGTAGTAAGTAGAGCCACCTAATATTGTTGGTAGTAAGTAGACCCACCTATCATTGTTGGTAGTAAGTAGAGCCACCTAATATTGTTGGTAGTAAGTAGAGCCACCTAACATTGTTGGTAGTAAGTAGAGCCACCTATCATTGTTGGTAGTAAGTAGAATCTCCTAAAATTGTTGGTAGGAAGTAGAGCCACCTAATATTGTTGGTAGTAAGTAGAGCCACCTATCTTTGTTGGTAGTAAGTAGACCCACCTATCATTGTTGGTAGTAAGTAGAGCCACCTAATATTGTTGGTAGTAATTAGAGCCACCTATCATTGTTGGTAGTAAGTAGATCCACCTATCATTGTTGGTAGTAATTAGACCCACCTATCATTGTTGGTAGTAAGTAGACCCACCTATCATTGTTGGTAATAAGTAGACCCACTTATCATTGTTGGTGGTAAGTAGACCCACCTATCATTGTTGGTAGTAAGTAGACCCACCTATCATTGTTGGTAGTAAGTAGACCCACCTATCATTGTTGGTAGTAAGTAGACCCACCTATCATTGTTGGTAGTAAGTAGACCCACCTATCATTGTTGGTAGTATGTAGACCCACCTATCATTGTTGGTAGTAAGTAGACCCACCTATCATTGTTGGTAGTAAGTAGAGTCACCTAACATTGTTGGTAGTAAGTAGACCCACCTACCATTGTTGGTAGTAAGTAGAGCCACATAACATTGTCTGTATTAAGTAGAGCCACCTAATATTGTTTGCAGTAAGTAGAGCCACCTAAAATTGTTGGTAGTAAGTAGAGCCACCTAATATTGTTGGTAGTAAGTAGAGCCAACTAATATTGTTGGTAGTAAGTAGAGCCACCTAAAATTGTTGGTAGTTAGTAGAGCCACGTAACATTGTTGGTAGTAAGGAGAGCCACCTAACATTGTTGGTAGTAAGTAGAGCCACCTTACATTGTTGGTAGTAAGGAGAGTCACCTAACATTGTTGGTATTAAGGAGAGTCATCTAACATTGTTGGTAGTAAGTAGAGTGACATAACATTGTTGGTAGTAAGTAGAGTCATCTAACATTGTTGGTAGTAAGTAGAGTCACATAACATTGTTGGTAGTAAGTAGAGTCACCTGAAATTCTTGGTAGTAAGTAGAGCCACCTAACATTGTTGGTAGTAAGGAGAGCCACCTAACATTGTTGGTAGTAAGTAGAGTCATCTAACATTGTTGGTAGTAAGGAGAGTCACCTAACATTGTTGGTATTAAGGAGAGACATGTAACATTGTTGGTAGTAAGTAGAGTCACATAACATTGTTGGTAGTAAGTAGAGTCACATAACATTGTTGGTAGTAAGTAGAGTCATCTAACATTGTTGGTAGTAAGTAGAGTCACATAACATTGTTGGTAGTAAGTAGAGTCACCTGAAATTCTTGGTAGTAAGTAGAGCCAACTAACATTGTTGGAAGTAAGGAGAATCACTTTACATTCTTGGTAGTATGTAGAGATAACTAAAATTGTTGGTAGTAAGTAGAGCCACCTATCATTGTTGGTAGTAAGTAGAGCCACCTATCATTGTTGGGAGTAAGTAGAGCCAACTATCATTGTTGGTAGTAAGTAGAGCCACCTATCATTGTTGGTAGTAAGTAGAGCCACCTATCATTGTTGGTAGTAAGTAGAGCCACCTATCATTGTTGGTAGTAAGTAGAGCCACCTATCATTGTTGGTAGTAAGTAGAGCCACCTATCATTGTTGGTAGTATGTAGAGCCACCTATCATTGTTGGTAGTAAGTAGAGCCAACTAACATTGTTGGTAGTAAGTAGAGTCACCTATCATTGTTGGAAGTAAGTAGAGCCACCTATCATTGTTGGTAGTAAGTAGAGCCACCTAACATTGTTGGTAGTAAGTAGAGCCACCTATCATTGTTGGTAGTAAGTAGAGCCAACTAACATTGTTGGTAGTAAGTAGAGCCACCTATCATATTTGGTAGTAAGTATAGCCAACTAACATTGTTGGTAGTAAGTAGGGCCACCTATCATTGTTGGTAGTAAGTAGAACCACCTATCATTGTTTGTAGTAAGTAGAGCCACCTATCATTGTTGGTAGTAAGTAGAACCACCTATCATTGTTTGTAGTAAGTAGAACCACATATCATTGTTGGTAGTAAGTAGAGCCACCTATCATTGTTGGTAGTAAGTAGAGCCACCTATCATTGTTGGTAGTAAGTAGAGCCACCTATCATTGTTGGTAGTAAGTAGAGCCACCTATCATTGTTGGTAGTAAGTAGAACCACCTATCATTGTTGGTAGTAAGTAGAGCCACCTATCATTGTTGGTAGTAAGTAGAGCCACCTATCATTGGTGGTAGTAAGTAGAACCACCTATCATTGTTGGTAGTAAGTAGAGCCAACTAACATTGTTGGTATTAAGTAGAGCCAACTATCATTGTTGGTAGTAAGTAGAGCCACTTGACATTGTTGGTAGTAAGTAGAGCCAACTAACATTGTTGGTAGTAAGTAGAGCCACCTTACATTGTTGGTAGTAAGTAGAGCCAACTAACATTGTTGGTAGTAAGTAGAGCCACCTAACATTGTTGGTAGTAAGTAGAGCCACCTGACATTGTTGGTAGTAAGTAGAGCCACCTATCATTGTTGGTAGTAAGTAGAGCCAACTATCATTGTTGGTAGTAAGTAGAGCCACCTGACATTGTTGGTAGTAAGTAGAACCACCTAACATTGTTGGTAGTAAGTAGAGCCACCTAACATTGTTGGTAGTAAGGAGAGTCATCTTACATTGTTGGTAGTAATTAAAGCCACCTAACATTGTTGGTAGTAAGGAGAATCACTTTACATTGTTGGTAGTAAGTAGAGCCAACTAACATTGTTGGTAGTAAGTAGAGCCACCTATCATTGTTGGTAGTAAGTAGAGCCACCTAACATTGTTGGTAGTAAGTAGAGCCACCTTACATTGTTGGTAGTAAGTAAAGCCACCTAACATTGTTGGTAGTAAGTAGAGCCACCTAACATTGTTGGTAGTAAGTAGAGCCACCTAATATTGTTGGTAGTAAGTAGAGCCACCTAATATTGTTGGTAGTAAGTAGAGCCATCTAATATTGTTGGTAGTAAGTAGAGCCACCTAATATTGTTGGTAGGAAGTAGAGCCACCTAACATTGTTGGTAGTAAGTAGAGTCACCTAATATTGTTGGTAGTAAGTATAGCCACCTATCATTGTTGGTAGTAAGTAGATCGACCTATCATTGTTGGTAGTAAGTAGAGTCATCTATCATTGTTGGTAGTAAGTAGACCCACCTATCATTGTTGGTAGTAAGTAGACCCACCTATCATTGTTGGTAGTAAGTAGAGTCACCTAATATTGTTGGTAGTAAGTAGAGCCACCTATCATTGTTGGTAGTAAGTAGACCCACCTATCATTGTTGGTAGTAAGTAGAGCCACCTAATATTGTTGGTAGTAAGTAGACCCACCTATCATTGTTGGTAGTAAGTAGAGCCACCTAATATTGTTGGTAGTAAGTAGAGCCACCTAACATTGTTGGTAGTAAGTAGAGCCACCTATCATTGTTGATAGTAAGTAGAATCTCCTAAAATTGTTGGTAGGAAGTAGAGCCACCTAATATTGTTGGTAGTAAGTAGAGCCACCTATCATTATTGGTAGTAAGTAGACCCACCTATCATTGTTGGTAGTAAGTAGAGCCACCTAATATTGTTGGTAGTAATTAGAGCCACCTATAATTGTTGGTAGTAAGTAGACCCACCAATCATTGTTGGTAGTAAGTAGACCCACCTATCATTGTTGGTAGTAAGTAGACCCACCTATCATTGTTGGTAATAAGTAGAGCCACCTATCATTGTTGGTAGTAAGTAGACCCACCCATCATTGTTGGTAGTAAGTAGACCCACCTATCATTGTTGGTAGTAAGTAGAACAACCTATCATTGTTGGTAGTAAATAGACCCACCTATCATTGTTGGTAGTAAGTAGACCCACCTATCATTGTTGGTAGTATGTAGACCCACCTATCATTGTTGGTAGTAAGTAGACCCACCTATCATTGTTGGTAGTAAGTAGAGTCACCTAACATTGTTGGTAGTAAGTAGACCCACCTATCATTGTTTGTAGTAAGTAGAGCCACCTAACATTGTCTGTATTAAGTAGAGCCACCTAATATTGTTGGTAGTAAGTAGAGCCACCTAAAATTGTTGGTAGTAAGTAGAGCCACCTATCATTGTTGGTAGTAAGTAGAGCCACCTAAAATTGTTGGTAGTAAGTAGAGCCACCTATCATTGTTGGTAGTAAGTAGAGCCACCTATCATTGTTGGTAGTAAGTAGAGCCAACTAACATTGTTGGTAGTAAGTAGAGTCACCTATCATTGTTGGTAGTAAGTAGAGCCACCTATCATTGTTGGTAGTAAGTAGAGCCACCTAACATTGTTGGTAGTAAGTAGAGCCACCTATCATTGTTGGTAGTAAGTAGAGCCAACTAACATTGTTGGTAGTAAGTAGAGCCACCTATCATATTTGGTAGTAAGTATAGCCAACTAACATTGTTGGTAGTAAGTAGGGCCACCTATCATTGTTGGTAGTAAGTAGAACCACCTATCATTGTTGGTAGTAAGTAGAGCCACCTATCATTGTTGGTAGTAAGTAGAACCACCTATCATTGTTTGTAGTAAGTAGAACCACATATCATTGTTGGTAGTAAGTAGAGCCACCTATCATTGTTGGTAGTAAGTAGAGCCACCTATCATTGTTGGTAGTAAGTAGAGCCACCTATCATTGTTGGTAGTAAGTAGAGCCACCTATAATTGTTGGTAGTAAGTAGAACCACCTATCATTGTTGGTAGTAAGTAGAGCCACCTATCATTGTTGGTAGTAAGTAGAGCCACCTATCATTGTTGGTAGTAAGTAGAACCACCTATCATTGTTGGTAGTAAGTAGAGCCAACTAACATTGTTGGTAGTATGTAGAGCCAACTATCATTGTTGGTAGTAAGTAGAGCCACTTGACATTGTTGGTAGTAAGTAGAGACAACTAACATTGTTGGTAGTAAGTAGAGCCACCTTACATTGTTGGTAGTAAGTAGAGCCAACTAACATTGTTGATAGTAAGTAGAGCCACCTAACATTGTTGGTAGTAAGTAGAGCCACCTGACATTGTTGGTAGTAAGTAGAGCCACCTATCATTGTTGGTAGTAAGTAGAGCCAACTATCATTGTTGGTAGTAAGTAGAGCCACCTGACATTGTTGGTAGTAAGTAGAACCACCTAACATTGTTGGTAGTAAGTAGAGCCACCTAACATTGTTGGTAGTAAGGAGAGTCACCTAACATTGTTGGTAGTAATTAAAGCCACCTAACATTGTTGGTAGTAAGGAGAATCACTTTACATTGTTGGTAGTAAGTAGAGCCAACTAACATTGTTGGTAGTAAGTAGAGCCACCTATCATTGTTGGTAGTAAGTAGAGCCACCTAACATTGTTGATAGTAAGTAGAGCCACCTTACATTGTTGGTAGTAAGTAGAGCCACCTAACATTGTTGGTAGTAAGTAGAGCCACCTAACATTGTTGGTAGTAAGTAGAGCCACCTAATATTGTTGGTAGTAAGTAGAGCCACCTAATATTGTTGGTAGTAAGTAGAGCCACCTAATATTGTTGGTAGTAAGTAGAGCCACCTAATATTGTTGGTAGGAAGTAGAGCCACCTAACATTGTTGGTAGTAAGTAGAGTCACCTAATATTGTTGGTAGTAAGTATAGCCACCTATCATTGTTGGTAGTAAGTAGACCCACCTATCATTGTTGGTAGTAAGTAGAGTCACCTATCATTGTTGGTAGTAAGTAGACCCACCTATCATTGTTAGTAGTAAGTAGACCCACCTATCATTGTTGGTAGTAAGTAGAGTCACCTAATATTGTTGGTAGTAAGTAGAGCCTCCTATCATTGTTGGTAGTAAGTAGACCCACCTATCATTGTTGGTAGTAAGTAGAGCCACCTAATATTGTTGGTAGTAAGTAGACCCACCTATCATTGTTGGTAGTAAGTAGAGCCACCTAATATTGTTGGTAGTAAGTAGAGCCACCTAACATTGTTGGTAGTAAGTAGAGCCACCTATCATTGTTGATAGTAAGTAGAATCTCCTAAAATTGTTGGTAGGAAGTAGAGCCACCTAATATTGTTGGTAGTAAGTAGAGCCACCTATCATTGTTGGTAGTAAGTAGACCCACCTATCATTGTTGGTAGTAAGTAGAGCCACCTAATATTGTTTGTAGTAATTAGAGCCACCTATCATTGTTGGTAGTAAGTAGACCCACCTATCATTGTTGGTAGTAAGTAGACACACCTATCATTGTTGGTAGTAAGTAGACCCACCCATCATTGTTGGTAGTAAGTAGACCCACCTATCATTGTTGGTAGTAAGTAGACCAACCTATCATTGTTGGTAGTAAATAGACCCACCTATCATTGTTGGTAGTAAGTAGACCCACCTATCATTGTTGGTAGTATGTAGACCCACCTATTATTGTTGGTAGTAAGTAGACCCACCTATCATTGTTGGTAGTAAGTAGAGTCACCTAACATTGTTGGTAGTAAGTAGACCCACCTATCATTGTTTGTAGTAAGTAGAGCCACCTAACATTGTCTGTATTAAGTAGAGCCACCTAATATTGTTGGTAGTAAGTAGAGCCACCTAAAATTGTTGGTAGTAAGTAGAGCCACCTATCATTGTTGGTAGTAAGTAGAGCCACCTATCATTGTTGGTAGTAAGTAGAGCCACCTAAAATTGTTGGTAGTAAGTAGAGCCACCTGTCATTGTTGGTAGTAAGTAGAGCCACCTATCATTGTTGGTAGTAAGTAGACCCACCTATCATTGTTGGTAGTAAGTAGACCCACCTATCATTGTTGGTAGCAAGTAGACCCACCTATCATTGTTGGTAGTAAGTAGACCCACCTATCATTGTTGGTAGTATGTAGACCCACCTATCATTGTTGGTAGTAAGTAGACCCACCTATCATTGTTGGTAGTAAGTAGAGTCACCTAACATTGTTGGTAGTAAGTAGACCCACATATCATTAATGGTAGTAAGTAGAGCCAGCTAACATTGTCTGTATTAAGTAGAGCCACCTAATATTGTTGGTAGTAAGTAGAGCCACCTAAAATTGTTGGTAGTAAGTAGAGCCACCTAATATTGTTGGTAGTAAGTAGAGCCACCTAATATTGTTGGTAGTAAGTAGAGCCACCAAATATTGTTGGTAGTAAGTAGAGCCACCTAACATTGTTGGTAGTAAGTAGAGCCACCTAACATTGTTGGTAGTAAGTAGAGTCACCTAACATTGTTGGTATTAAGGAGAGTCATCTAACATTGTTGGTAGTAAGTAGAGTCACATAACATTGTTGGTAGTAAGGAGAGTCATCTAACATTGTTGGTAGTAAGTAGAGTCACATAACATTGTTGGTAGTAAGTAGAGTCACCTGAAATTCTTGGTAGTAAGTAGAGTCACATAACATTGTTGGTAGTAAGTAGAGTCACCTGAAATTCTTGGTAGTAAGTAGAGCCAACTAACATTGTTGGAAGTAAGGAGAATCACTTTACATTCTTGGTAGTAAGTAGAGATAACTAAAATTGTTGGTAGTAAGTAGAGCCACCTATCATTGTTGGTAGTAAGTAGAGCCACCTATCATTGTTGGTAGTAAGTAGAGCCACCTATCATTGTTGGTAGTAAGTAGAGCCACCTATCATTGTTGGTAGTAAGTAGAGCCACCTATCATTGTTGGTAGTAAGTAGAGCCACCTATCATTGTTGGTAGTAAGTAGAGCCACCTATCATTGTTGGTAGTAAGTAGAGCCACCTATCATTGTTGGTAGTAAGTAGAGCCAACTAACATTGTTGGTAGTAAGTAGAGTCACCTATCGTTGTTGGTAGTAAGTAGAGCCACCTGTCATTGTTGGTAGTAAGTAGAGCCACCTAACATTGTTGGTAGTAAGTAGAGCCACCTATCATTGTTGGTAGTAAGTAGAGCCAACTAACATTGTTTGTAGTAAGTAGAGCCACCTATCATATTTGGTAGTAAGTATAGCCAACTAACATTGTTGGTAGTAAGTAGGGCCACCTATCATTGTTGGTAGTAAGTAGAACCACCTATCATTGTTGGTAGTAAGTAGAGCCACCTATCATTGTTGGTAGTAAGTAGAACCACCTATCATTGTTTGTAGTAAGTAGAACCACATATCATTGTTGGTAGTAAGTAGAGCCACCTATCATTGTTGGTAGTAAGTAGAGCCACCTATCATTGTTGGTCGGAAGTAGAGCCACCTATCATTGTTGGTAGTAAGCAGAGCCACCTATCATTGTTGGTAGTAAGTAGAACCACCTATCATTGTTGGTAGTAGGTAGAGCCACCTATCATTGTTGGTAGTAAGTAGAGCCACCTATCATTGTTGGTAGTAAGTAGAACCACCTATCATTGTTGGTTGTAAGTAGAGCCAACTATCATTGTTGGTAGTAAGTAGAGCCACTTGACATTGTTGGTAGTAAGTAGAGCCAACTAACATTGTTGGTAGTAAGTAGAGCCACCTTACATTGTTGGTAGTAAGTAGAGCCAACTAACATTGTTGGTAGTAAGTAGAGCCACCTAACATTGTTGGTAGTAAGTAGAGCCACCAGACATTGTTGGTAGTAAGTAGAGCCACCTATCATTGTTGGTAGTAAGTAGAGCCAACTATCATTGTTGGTAGTAAGTAGACCCACCTATCATTGTTGGTAGTAAGTAGAGTCACCTATCATTGTTGGTAGTAAGTAGACCCACCTATCATTGTTAGTAGTAAGTAGACCCACCTATCATTGTTGGTAGTAAGTAGAGTCACCTAATATTGTTTGTAGTAAGTAGAGCCTCCTATCATTGTTGGTAGTAAGTAGACCCACCTATCATTGTTGGTAGTAAGTAGAGCCACCTAATATTGTTGGTAGTAAGTAGACCCACCTATCATTGTTGGTAGTAAGTAGAGCCACCTAATATTGTTGGTAGGAAGTAGAGCCACCTAATATTGTTGGTAGTAAGTAGAGCCACCTATCATTGTTGGTAGTAAGTAGACCCACCTATCATTGTTGGTAGTAAGTAGAGCCACCTAATATTGTTTGTAGTAATTAGAGCCACCTATCATTGTTGGTAGTAAGTACACCCACCTATCATTGTTGGTAGTAAGTAGACACACCTATCATTGTTGGTAGTAAGTAGACCCACCTATCTTTGTTGGTAATAAGTAGACCCACCTATCATTGTTGGTAGTAAGTAGACCCACCCATCATTGTTGGTAGTAAGTAGACCCACCTATCATTGTTGGTAGTAAGTAGACCAACCTATCATTGTTGGTAGTAAATAGACCCACCTATCATTGTTGGTAGTAAGTAGACCCACCTATCATTGTTGGTAGTATGTAGACCCACCTATCATTGTTGGTAGTAAGTAGACCCACCTATCATTGTTGGTAGTAAGTAGAGTCACCTAACATTGTTGGTAGTAAGTAGACCCACCTATCATTGTTTGTAGTAAGTAGAGGCACCTAACATTGTCTGTATTAAGTAGAGCCACCTAATATTGTTGGTAGTAAGTAGAGCCACCTAAAATTGTTGGTAGTAAGTAGAGCCACCTATCATTGTTGGTAGTAAGTAGAGCCACCTATCATTGTTGGTAGTAAGTAGAGCCACCTAAAATTGTTGGTAGTAAGTAGAGCCACCTGTCATTGTTGGTAGTAAGTAGAGCCACCTATCATTGTTGGTAGTAAGTAGACCCACCTATCATTGTTGGTAGTAAGTAGACCCACCTATCATTGTTGGTATCAAGTAGACCCACCTATCATTGTTGGTAGTAAGTAGACCCACCTATCATTGTTGGTAGTATGTAGACCCACCTATCATTGTTGGTAGTAAGTAGACCCACCTATCATTGTTGGTAGTAAGTAGAGTCACCTAACATTGTTGGTAGTAAGTAGACCCACAAATCATTAATGGTAGTAAGTAGAGCCACCTAACATTGTCTGTATTAAGTAGAGCCACCTAATATTGTTGGTAGTAAGTGGAGCCACCTAAAATTGTTGGTAGTAAGTAGAGCCACCTAATATTGTTGGTAGTAAGTAGAGCCACCTAATATTGTTGGTAGTAAGTAGAGCCACCAAATATTGTTGGTAGTAAGTAGAGCCACCTAACATTGTTGGTAGTAAGTAGAGCCACCTAACATTGTTGGTAGTAAGTAGAGTCACCTAACATTGTTGGTATTAAGGAGAGTCATCTAACATTGTTGGTAGTAAGTAGAGTCACATAACATTGTTGGTAGTAAGGAGAGTCATCTAACATTGTTGGTAGTAAGTAGAGTCACATAACATTGTTGGTAGTAAGTAGAGTCACCTGAAATTCTTGGTAGTAAGTAGAGTCACATAACATTGTTGGTAGTAAGTAGAGTCACCTTAAATTCTTGGTAGTAAGTAGAGCCAACTAACATTGTTGGAAGTAAGGAGAATCACTTTACATTCTTGGTAGTAAGTAGAGATAACTAAAATTGTTGGTAGTAAGTAGAGCCACCTATCATTGTTGGTAGTAAGTAGAGCCACCTATCATTGTTGGTAGTAAGTAGAGCCACCTATCATTGTTGGTAGTAAGTAGAGCCACCTATCATTGTTGGTAGTAAGTAGAGCCACCTATCATTGTTGGTAGTAAGTAGAGCCACCTATCATTGTTGGTAGTAAGTAGAGCCACCTATCATTGTTGGTAGTAAGTAGAGCCACCTATCATTGTTGGTAGTAAGTAGAGCCAACTAACATTGTTGGTAGTAAGTAGAGTCACCTATCGTTCTTGGTAGTAAGTAGAGCCACCTATCATTGTTGGTAGTAAGTAGAGCCACCTAACATTGTTGGTAGTAAGTAGAGCCACCTATCATTGTTGGTAGTAAGTAGAGCCAACTAACATTGTTTGTAGTAAGTAGAGCCACCTATCATATTTGGTAGTAAGTATAGCCAACTAACATTGTTGGTAGTAAGTAGGGCCACCTATCATTGTTGGTAGTAAGTAGAACCACCTATCATTGTTGGTAGTAAGTAGAGCCACCTATCATTGTTGGTAGTAAGTAGAACCACCTATCATTGTTTGTAGTAAGTAGAACCACATATCATTGTTGGTAGTAAGTAGAGCCACCTATCATTGTTGGTAGTAAGTAGAGCCACCTTTCATTGTTGGTAGGAAGTAGAGCCACCTATCATTGTTGGTAGTAAGTAGAGCCACCTATCATTGTTGGTAGTAAGTAGAACCACCTATCATTGTTGGTAGTAGGTAGAGCCACCTATCATTGTTGGTAGTAAGTAGAGCCACCTATCATTGTTGGTAGTAAGTAGAACCACCTATCATTGTTGGTTGTAAGTAGAGCCAACTATCATTGTTGGTAGTAAGTAGAGCCACTTGACATTGTTGGTAGTAAGTAGAGCCAACTAACATTGTTGGTAGTAAGTAGAGCCACCTTACATTGTTGGTAGTAAGTAGAGCCAACTAACATTGTTGGTAGTAAGTAGAGCCACCTAACATTGTTGGTAGTAAGTAGAGCCACCTGACATTGTTGGTAGTAAGTAGAGCCACCTATCATTGTTGGTAGTAAGTAGAGCCAACTATCATTGTTGGTAGTAAGTAGAGCCAACTATCATTGTTGGATATTAAGTAGAGCCACCTGACATTGTTGGTAGTAAGTAGAACCACCTAACATTGTTGGTAGTAAGTAGAGCCACCTAACATTGTTGGTAGTAAGGAGAGTCACCTAACATTGTTGGTAGTAATTAGAGCCACCTAACATTGTTGGTAGTAAGGAGAATCACTTTACATTGTTGCTAGTAAGTAGAGCCAACTAACATTGTTGGTAGTAAGTAGAGTCACCTAACATTGTTGGTATTAAGGAGAGTCATCTAACATTGTTGGTAGTAAGTAGAGTCACATAACATTGTTGGTAGTAAGGAGAGTCATCTAACATTGTTGGTAGTAAGTAGAGTCACATAACATTGTTGGTAGTAAGTAGAGTCACCTGAAATTCTTGGTAGTAAGTAGAGTCACATAACATTGTTGGTAGTAAGTAGAGTCACCTGAAATTCTTGGTAGTAAGTAGAGCCAACTAACATTGTTGGAAGTAAGGAGAATCACTTTACATTCTTGGTAGTAAGTAGAGATAACTAAAATTGTTGGTAGTAAGTAGAGCCACCTATCATTGTTGGTAGTAAGTAGAGCCACCTATCATTGTTGGTAGTAAGTAGAGCCACCTATCATTGTTGGTAGTAAGTAGAGCCACCTATCATTGTTGGTAGTAAGTAGAGCCACCTATCATTGTTGGTAGTAAGTAGAGCCACCTATCATTGTTGGTAGTAAGTAGAGCCACCTATCATTGTTGGTAGTAAGTAGAGCCACCTTTCATTGTTGGTAGTAAGTAGAGCCAACTAACATTGTTGGTAGTAGGTAGAGTCACCTATCGTTGTTGGTAGTAAGTAGAGCCACCTATCATTGTTGGTAGTAAGTAGAGCCACCTAACATTGTTGGTAGTAAGTAGAGCCACCTATCATTGTTGGTAGTAAGTAGAGCCAACTAACATTGTTTGTAGTAAGTAGAGCCACCTATCATATTTGGTAGTAAGTATAGCCAACTAACATTGTTGGTAGTAAGTAGGGCCACCTATCATTGTTGGTAGTAAGTAGAACCACCTATCATTGTTGGTAGTAAGTAGAGCCACCTATCATTGTTGGTAGTAAGTAGAACCACATATCATTGTTGGTAGTAAGTAGAGCCACCTATCATTGTTGGTAGTAAGTAGAGCCACCTATCATTGTTGGTAGGAAGTAGAGCCACCTATCATTGTTGGTAGTAAGTAGAGCCACCTATCATTGTTGGTAGTAAGTAGAACCACCTATCATTGTTGGTAGTAGGTAGAGCCACCTATCATTGTTGGTAGTAAGTAGAGCCACCTATCATTGTTGGTAGTAAGTAGAACCACCTATCATTGTTGGTTGTAAGTAGAGCCAACTATCATTGTTGGTAGTAAGTAGAGCCACTTGACATTGTTGGTAGTAAGTAGAGCCAACTAACATTGTTGGTAGTAAGTAGAGCTACCTTACATTGTTGGTAGTAAGTAGAGCCAACTAACATTGTTGGTAGTAAGTAGAGCCACCTAACATTGTTGGTAGTAAGTAGAGCCACCTGACATTGTTGGTAGTAAGTAGAGCCACCTATCATTGTTGGTAGTAAGTAGAGCCAACTATCATTGTTGGTAGTAAGTAGAGCCACCTGACATTGTTGGTAGTAAGTAGAACCACCTAACATTGTTGGTAGTAAGTAGAGCCACCTAACATTGTTGGTAGTAAGGAGAGTCACCTAACATTGTTGGTAGTAATTAGAGCCACCTAACATTGTTGGTAGTAAGAAGAATCACTTTACATTGTTGCTAGTAAGTAGAGCCAACTAACATTGTTGGTAGTAAGTAGAGCCACCTATCATTGTTGGTAGTAAGTAGAGCCACCTTACATTGTTGGTAGTAAGTAGAGCCACCTAACATTGTTGGTAGTAAGTAGAGCCACCTAACATTGTTGGTAGTAAGTAGAGCCACCTAATATTGTTGGTAGTAAGTAGAGCCACCTAATATTGTTGGTAGTATGTAGAGCCACCTAATATTGTTGGTAGTAAGTAGAGCCACCTAATATTGTTGGTAGGAAGTAGAGCAACCTAACATTGTTGGTAGTAAGTAGAGCCACCTATCATTGTTGGTAGTAAGTAGAGCCACCTAACATTGTTGGTAGTAAGTAGAGCCACCTATCATTGTTGGTAGTAAGTAGAGCCAACTAACATTGTTTGTAGTAAGTAGAGCCACCTATCATATTTGGTAGTAAGTATAGCCAACTAACATTGTTGGTAGTAAGTAGGGCCACCTATCATTGTTGGTAGTAAGTAGAACCACCTATCATTGTTGGTAGTAAGTAGAGCCACCTATCATTGTTGGTAGTAAGTAGAACCACCTATCATTGTTTGTAGTAAGTAGAACCACATATCATTGTTGGTAGTAAGTAGAGCCACCTATCATTGTTGGTAGTAAGTAGAGCCACCTTTCATTGTTGGTAGGAAGTAGAGCCACCTATCATTGTTGGTAGTAAGTAGAGCCACCTATCATTGTTGGTAGTAAGTAGAACCACCTATCATTGTTGGTAGTAGGTAGAGCCACCTATCATTGTTGGTAGTAAGTAGAGCCACCTATCATTGTTGGTAGTAAGTAGAACCACCTATCATTGTTGGTTGTAAGTAGAGCCAACTATCATTGTTGGTAGTAAGTAGAGCCACTTGACATTGTTGGTAGTAAGTAGAGCCAACTAACATTGTTGGTAGTAAGTAGAGCCACCTTACATTGTTGGTAGTAAGTAGAGCCAACTAACATTGTTGGTAGTAAGTAGAGCCACCTAACATTGTTGGTAGTAAGTAGAGCCACCTGACATTGTTGGTAGTAAGTAGAGCCACCTATCATTGTTGGTAGTAAGTAGAGCCAACTATCATTGTTGGCAGTAAGTAGAGCCACCTGACATTGTTGGTAGTAAGTAGAACCACCTAACATTGTTGGTAGTAAGTAGAGCCACCTAACATTGTTGGTAGTAAGGAGAGTCACCTAACATTGTTGGTAGTAATTAGAGCCACCTAACATTGTTGGTAGTAAGGAGAATCACTTTACATTGTTGCTAGTAAGTAGAGCCAACTAACATTGTTGGTAGTAAGTAGAGTCACCTAACATTGTTGGTATTAAGGAGAGTCATCTAACATTGTTGGTAGTAAGTAGAGTCACATAACATTGTTGGTAGTAAGGAGAGTCATCTAACATTGTTGGTAGTAAGTAGAGTCACATAACATTGTTGGTAGTAAGTAGAGTCACCTGAAATTCTTGGTAGTAAGTAGAGTCACATAACATTGTTGGTAGTAAGTAGAGTCACCTGAAATTCTTGGTAGTAAGTAGAGCCAACAAACATTGTTGGAAGTAAGGAGAATCACTTTACATTCTTGGTAGTAAGTAGAGATAACTAAAATTGTTGGTAGTAAGTAGAGCCACCTATCATTGTTGGTAGTAAGTAGAGCCACCTATCATTGTTGGTAGTAAGTAGAGCCACCTATCATTGTTGGTAGTAAGTAGAGCCACCTATCATTGTTGGTAGTAAGTAGAGCCACCTATCATTGTTGGTAGTAAGTAGAGCCACCTATCATTGTTGGTAGTAAGTAGAGCCACCTATCATTGTTGGTAGTAAGTAGAGCCACCTATCATTGTTGGTAGTAAGTAGAGCCAACTAACATTGTTGGTAGTAAGTAGAGTCACCTATCGTTGTTGGTAGTAAGTAGAGCCACCTATCATTGTTGGTAGTAAGTAGAGCCACCTAACATTGTTGGTAGTAAGTAGAGCCACCTATCATTGTTGGTAGTAAGTAGAGCCAACTAACATTGTTTGTAGTAAGTAGAGCCACCTATCATATTTGGTAGTAAGTATAGCCAACTAACATTGTTGGTAGTAAGTAGGGCCACCTATCATTGTTGGTAGTAAGTAGAACCACCTATCATTGTTGGTAGTAAGTAGAGCCACCTATCATTGTTGGTAGTAAGTAGAACCACCTATCATTGTTTGTAGTAAGTAGAACCACATATCATTGTTGGTAGTAAGTAGAGCCACCTATCATTGTTGGTAGTAAGTAGAGCCACCTATCATTGTTGGTAGGAAGTAGAGCCACCTATCATTGTTGGTAGTAAGTAGAGCCACCTATCATTGTTGTTAGTAAGTAGAACCACCTATCATTGTTGGTAGTAGGTAGAGCCACCTATCATTGTTGGTAGTAAGTAGAGCCACCTATCATTGTTGGTAGTAAGTAGAACCACCTATCATTGTTGGTTGTAAGTAGAGCCAACTATCATTGTTGGTAGTAAGTAGAGCCACTTGACATTGTTGGTAGTAAGTAGAGCCAACTAACATTGTTGGTAGTAAGTAGAGCTACCTTACATTGTTGGTAGTAAGTAGAGCCAACTAACATTGTTGGTAGTAAGTAGAGCCACCTAACATTGTTGGTAGTAAGTAGAGCCACCTGACATTGTTGGTAGTAAGTAGAGCCACCTATCATTGTTGGTAGTAAGTAGAGCCAACTATCATTGTTGGTAGTAAGTAGAGCCACCTGACATTGTTGGTAGTAAGTAGAACCACCTAACATTGTTGGTAGTAAGTAGAGCCACCTAACATTGTTGGTAGTAAGGAGAGTCACCTAACATTGTTGGTAGTAATTAGAGCCACCTAACATTGTTGGTAGTAAGAAGAATCACTTTACATTGTTGCTAGTAAGTAGAGCCAACTAACATTGTTGGTAGTAAGTAGAGCCACCTATCATTGTTGGTAGTAAGTAGAGCCACCTTACATTGTTGGTAGTAAGTAGAGCCACCTAACATTGTTGGTAGTAAGTAGAGCCACCTAACATTGTTGGTAGTAAGTAGAGCCACCTAATATTGTTGGTAGTAAGTAGAGCCACCTAATATTGTTGGTAGTAAGTAGAGCCACCTAATATTGTTGGTAGGAAGTAGAGCAACCTAACATTGTTGGTAGTAAGTAGAGTCACCTAATATTGTTGGTAGTAAGTATAGCCACCTATCATTGTTGGTATTAAGTAGACCCACCTATCATTGTTGGTAGTAAGTAGAGTCACCTATCATTGTTGGTAGTAAGTAGACCCACCTATCATTGTTGGTAGTAAGTAGAGCCACCTATCATTGTTGGTAGTAAGTAGAGCCACCTAATATTGTTGGTAGTAAGTAGACCCACCTATCATTGTTGGTAGTAAGTAGAGCCACCTAATATTGTTGGTAGTAAGTAGAGCCACCTAACATTGTTGGTAGTAAGTAGAGCCACCTATCATTGTTGATAGTAAGTAGAATCTCCTAAAATTGTTGGTAGGAAGTAGAGCCACCTAATATTGTTGGTAGTAAGTAGAGCCACCTATCATTGTTGGTAGGAAGTAGAGCCACCTAATATTGTTGGTAGTAAGTAGAGCCACCTAATATTGTTGGTAGTAAGTAGAGCCACCTATCATTGTTGGTAGTAAGTAGACCCACCTATCATTGTTGGTAGTAAGTAGACCCACCTATCATTGTTGGTAGTAAGTAGACCCACCTATCATTGTTGGTAGTAAGTAGACCCACCTATCATTGTTGGTAGTAAGTAGACCCACCTATCATTGTTGGTAATAAGTAGACCCACCTATCATTGTTGGTAGTAAGTAGACCCACCTATCATTGTTGGTAGTAAGTAGACCCACCTATCATTGTTGGTAGTAAGTAGACCCACCTATCATTGTTGGTAGTATGTAGACCCACCTATCATTGTTGGTAGTAAGTAGACCCACCTATCATTGTTTGTAGTAAGTAGAGTCACCTAACATTGTTGGTAGTAAGTAGACCCACCTATCATTGTTGGTGGTAAGTAGAGCCACCTAACATTGTCTGTATTAAGTAGAGCCCCCTAGTATTGTTGGTAGTAAGTAGAGCCACCTGAAATTGTTGGTAGTAAGTAGAGCCACCTATCATTGTTGGTAGTAAGTAGAGCCACCTATCATTGTTGGTAGTAAGTAGAGCCACCTATCATTGTTGGTAGTAAGTAGAGCCACCTATCATTGTTGGTAGTAAGTAGAGTCACCTAATATTGTTGGTAGTAAGTAGAGCCACCTATCATTGTTGGTAGTAAGTAGAGTCACCTATCATTGTTGGTAGTAAGTAGAGCCACCTATCATTGTTGGTAGTAAGTAGAGTCACCTATCATTGTTGGTAGTAAGTAGAGCCACCTATCATTGTTGGTAGTAAGTAGAGTCACCTATCATTGTTGGTAGTAAGTAGAGCCACCTATCATTGTTGGTAGTAAGTAGAGCCACCTATCATTGTTGGTAGTAAGTAGAGCCACCTATCATTGTTGGTAGTAAGTATAGTCACCTAATATTGTTGGTAGTAAGTAGAGCCACCTATCATTGTTGGTAGTAAGTAGAGCCACCTATCATTGTTGGTAGTAAGTAGACCCACCTATCATTGTTGGTAGTATGTAGACCCACCTATCATTGTTGGTAGTAAGTAGACCCACCTATCATTGTTGGTAGTAAGTAGAGCCACCTAACATTGTCTGTATTAAGTAGAGCCACCTAATATTGTTGGTAGTAAGTAGAGCCACCTAAAATTGTTGGTAGTAAGTAGAGCCACCTATCATTGTTGGTAGTAAGTAGAGCCACCTATCATTGTTGGTTGTAAGTAGAGCCACCTAATATTGTTGGTAGTAAGTAGAGCCACCTATCATTGTTGGTAGTAAGTAGAGTCACCTAATATTGTTGGTAGTAAGTAGAGCCACCTATCATTGTTGGTAGTAAGTAGAGTCACCTATCATTGTTGGTAGTAAGTAGAGCCACCTATCATTGTTGGTAGTAAGTAGAGCCACCTATCATTGTTGGTAGTAAGTAGAGCCACCTATCATTGTTGGTAGTAAGTAGAGTCACCTAATATTGTTGGTAGTAAGTAGAGCCACCTATCATTGTTGGTAGTAAGTAGAGCCACCTATCATTGTTGGTATTAGAAAAGTCACCTAATATTGTTGGTAGTAAGTAGAGCCACCTATCATTGTTGGTAGTAAGTAGAGCCACCTATCATTGTTGGTAGTAAGTAGACCCACCTATCATTGTTGGTAGTAAGTAGAGCCACCTATCATTGTTGGTAGTAAGTAGACCCACCTATCATTGTTGGTATTAAGTAGAGCCACCTATCATTGTTGGTAGTAAGTAGAGCCACCTAATATTGTTGGTAGGCAGTACAGCCAATGTAGAGCCACACACTTTACAATATACTCAATATTTGTTCCAGGACACGTCAGTTTAGGATCATGAATCTTCCTTATTAACCCAAAAGTACAGTCCATAGTTAACGTTTTACTTTACCAAATGAAAATGCTCCTTCTCTAGTGCAATTATCAATCAACTCCTTTTTAACATTCAGAATATTTGTAAAGAATTGAGACACATTCGAGTTAACATTTGTGAAGAATTGAGACACTATCGTCTTAACATTTGTGAAGAACTGAGACACTTTCATATGAACATCTTTACAACTCGAATCACTGTTATGTTTTTCTATTCCGATATGTTCTAGAATAGAGGTTTGGCCGACGTTCTTAATATTTCCGAGCTTGCTTTGACATGAACAAACTGTTTCAAATTGATTGACTCCTTTGATAGCAAAGAAGACATTCCGTCTGCATCGAATAACTTACTGAACACTTTCGTTTCTTCCACATTTTCAAATTGTACCAACAATTCCGCAAATAGACTCAAACATAACGGAAGTTATCAGCTGCAGAAATGAGAACTCTCTTGTTTAGAAATATAACAAGAGGCGGGAGTAGACTGCTAAATAAGATAACCAGACATGCATGCTGGGTATGTAAAAAAAAATGGTGAATTAAATCATTTAGAGAGACAATTCATGAACATCTTTCTTCTTCTTTTTTCTTCCTCACTGATACCTAAAAGGTGTCGTGGTTTATATCATTTGTCGTTCTTGAGCTGCTCGAACTGTCTGAATTAGTGATTTCCCTTTGTTGTTACTTGTCTCCATCACTGCATCTATCCATCTTCTTCTAGGTCTTCCTCTTGGTCATTTTCCATGCATTTTCGAGAAAAACGCCCTTGATGGTAATTGGTGATGATTCATTCTGACCAGGTGGCCCAACTATTTAAGTTGTTGTTCTATATATTCTTGGCAGGGTATCCTTCTTCATGAAGATAAATGCTGCAAGTGGTTGACTGTAGAACGTAGCACTGAATCCAGAATACAAGGTCAAAGGTTAGTCCAGGAAAACAGAAATGCAGCAAGAAGGAGATAAATAATAATATATTCACCAAGAGTCGTGCAGATTATGATAGTCAGGTAGCGACGAGCCCACATATTGATCTCCAGAACCGCTGTTTATTTTTGTCTGAGTTGACTTAATGACTGACAGCCGCAGGGAAACTGGTAGTTACAAGAAATAACAGATTGGTGGTCCCTAAATACTTAGTAGGTAGATGGTTACTATTGGCAGACTGACCTAAGGCGTGTCAAATGGCAGAATGACCTAAGGCGTGTCAAATAGCAGACTGACCTAAGGCGTGTCAAATCGCAGGCTGTCCTAAATCGTGTCAAATGACAGGCTGTCCTAAATTGTGTCAAATGACAGACTGACCTAAGGCGTGTCGTGTCAAATGGCAGACTGACCTAAGGCGTGTAAAATGGCAGACTGACCTAAGATGTGTCAAATGACAGACTGACCTAAGACGTGTCAAATGACAGACTGGCCTAAGACATGTCAAATCACAGACTGACCTTGGGCGTGTCGTGTCAAATGGCAGACTGAACTAGGGCGTGTCGTGTCAAATAGCAGGCTGTCCTAAATCGTATCAAATGGCAGACTGACCTAAGGCGTGTCGTGTCAAATGGCAGACTGACCTAAGGCGTGTCAAATGGCAGACTGACCTAAGACGTGTCAAATGACAGACTGTCCTTAGGCGTGTCAAATGACAGACTGACCTAAGACGTGTCAAATGGCAGGCTGTCCTAAATCGTGTCAAATGACAGACTGACATAAGGCGTGTCAAATGGCAGACTGACCTAAGGCGTGTCAAATGGCAGACTGACCTAAGACGTGTAAAATGGCAGACTGTCCTAAATCGTGTCAAATGACAGACTGACCTAAGGCGTGACAAATGGTAGACTGACCTAAGGCGTGTCAAATGGCAGACTGACCTAAGACGTGTCAAATGACAGGCTGTCCTAAATCGTGTCAAATGACAGACTGACCTAAGACGTGTCAAATGGCAAGCTGTCCTAAATCGTGTCAAATGATAGACTGAGCTAAGACGTGTCAAATGACAGACTGACCTTAGACGTGTCAAATGACAGACTGACCTTAGACGTGTCAAATGACAGACTGACCTAAGACGTGTCAAATGACAAACTGAGCTTAGACGTGTCAAATGACAGACTGACCTAAGACGTGTCAAATGACAAACTGAGCTTAGACTTGTCAAATGACAGACTGACCTAAGATGTGTCAAATGACAAACTGAGCTTAGACGTGTCAAATGACAGACTGACCTAAGTCGTGTCAAATGACAAACTGAGCTTAGATGTGTCAAATGACAAACTGACCTAAGACGTGTGAAATGACAGACTGACCTTAGACGTGTTAAATGACAGACCGACCTTAGACGTGTCAAATGACAGACTGACCTTAGACGTGTCAAGTGACAGAATGACCTTAGACATGTCAAATGACAGAACGACCTTAGACGTGTCAAATGACAGACTGGCCTTAGATCTGTCAAATGACAGAATGACCTTAGACCTGTCAAATGACAGAATGACCTTAGACGTGTCAAATGACAGACTGACCTTAGACGTATCAAATGACAGACTGACCTAAGACGTGTCAAATGATAGAATGACCTTAGACGTGTCAAATGACAGACTGACCTTAGACGTGTCAAATAAAAGACTGACCTTAGACGTATCAAATGACAGACTGACCTTAGACATGTCAAATGACAGAATGACTTTAGACGTGTCAAATGACAGAACGACCTTAGACATGTCAAATGACAGAACGGCATTAGACGTGTCAAATGACAGAACGACCTTAGACGTGTCAAATGACAGAACGACCTTAGACGTGTCAAATGACAGAACGACCTTAGACATGTCAACTGACAGAACGACCTTAGACGTGTCAAATGACAGACTGACCTAAGACATGTGAAATGACAAAACGATCTTAGACGTGTCAAATGACAGAATGACCTTAGACATGTCAAATAACAGAATGACCTTAGACATGTCAAATGACAGAACGACATTAGACGTGTCAAATGACAGAATGACCTTAGACATGTCAAATGACAGAACAACCTTACACGTGTCAAATGACAGAACGACCTTAGACATGTCAAATGACAGAACGACATTATACGTGTCAAATGACAGAACGACCTTAGACATGTCAAATGACAGAACGACCTTAGACGTGTCAAATGACAGAACGACCGTAGACATGTCAAATGACAGAACGACCTTAGACGTGTCAAATGACAGAATGACCTTAGACGTGTCAAATGGCAGACTCACCTTAGACGTGTCAAATGACAGAATGACCTTAGACATGTCAAATGACAGAATGACCTTAGAAGTGTCAAATGATAGAACGACCTTAGACATGTCAAATGACAGAACGACATTAGACATGTCAAATGACATAACGACCATAGACATGTCAAATGACAGAACGACCTTAGACATGTCAAATGACAGAACGACATTAGACGTGTCAAATTTCCTAGAATCCCTGATGTTTGGCAAGGTTAATAAGAATTAAAAGCTCTGAACTTCGTGAACAAACGGTTTCTCATGGTGCTAGTGTGTGGGCCTCACCTTCGGTCATCTGCCGTAATCCAGGGAAAGCAAGAGCCTACAAAATGCACTCTCCAGTCGTCGGGTCAAACGGTTCTTGTTCCCCTCGTGAATATTCGAGCAGATGGTGCTCGTAAACCTGGGAATCTGACCATCTAAGGGCAGAATCCCCCTACAGAAAAGATCGTCTGCTGCCTTGCAGGAAGATTGGGGACAATCAAAGGCTAAGGAAAGCAAATCTGAACAAAATGCTGGCTGAAATCGGATGCACTGGGCCACTGGCGCAGAACACAGTGCAACGTTTTAACAGGTATTCAATCGGAGTGGATCTAACAGGCTTAAACAGACAGCTGTCTTCGAGCGAGAATCTGGAGTCCTATTCTGATTGAGTCCTGATCGCAGAGAGAGAGAGAGAGAGAGAGAGAATATTTGTGAAGTCAGTAATACTATATGAGAATTGAGTTTTTTTTCTTTAATTCAAACATTTTTATTACAGACACAGCTTTAATTTTTGTTTGTGTTCAGAGTTGTGCTCCTTTGAAATCCTCATTATCAACCTTGATTGATTGTCTTAGCTATCACAGACCGATGACTGTTCCAACAACGGTGCATTTTCTATTTGTATTTGTTATGATCTGTTTGCGGTTGACTCCGCAAGGTAATGACATCAAAGTCTTCCCCACCAGGCAATGCCATTGTTTGAGTCTTTTGTTCCCTCCAGCATACCTACAATAAAGCAAGTCACTAGCAGTAAGTATAGTCGACTGCATACAGTAACTGGTATATTACCTCACTTGGGTTACTCCAACTAAATCTAGATGGTTCTAAGACTACTTGCCAGCTGGTAAATCATTTCCTTCAAACAACTTATATCTTGTAGATTCGTGAAATCTGACCAACATTCACACATGATACACCACAATTGTTGGGTTTCCTAAGGACAGCAAGAAAGGTTATGAAGACGTTCTAAAAAAGGTCAACAAACGCTTCCTTCCAACATCACACGGAAACGATCATCAGTATATCAGCCTTGCAATAAGAAAGGAAAAGCTGATATATTGTTACAACAGGAAAGAGCCAGATGAAAACAGAGAGAAAAATACAAGATGGTTTGTTTGTTAGAGAACTGGTAAACAGTTGTAGAGACAGCAAGTTGTGGAGTGGCGTGATCTCATATGTCAGCAGGCACGCCACTTGATGATGATAACAATCATTTAAAGGACGAAACATTTGCATTTCTTTCACATAAAAACAAGCAATCTGAAGCACTGATGTAGACTGAATTCACATGTGGCTGAACCTGGAACTAAAAATTCGTTTTCTGATCTGATCTTTTTTTCTAGATATGTCGCTCGTGTTTTATTTCTTAAGTGATACATTTATATTTTTATATCTGAAGATACACACAGAGATAAAAGGGTTAACATACTAGTCTCTATTTAGTGATACACGTGGATATATTTACGGATATGCGCCACTCTTTTTGCTATTTACTGATACATATATTTAGGGATAACCATCTCTCTTTGTATATACATATAGATATATTTGCTCTTTAGTTATTACTGTTACTCTTTGGTTATACATGTGTGCAACATAGCTAGTTATCAGGGACATAAATATCATCTACATAATGTAAGAGGGAAAGAGCAACTACAGTGTCCGACCTTGTCATGTAAGGCCGTAGTAGCGACACCTGCATGTCAAGCTAGATATTGGTCAAGGACGACAGGACCTGGGTTCTCGCCACTAATATCACTGAGCCTGCCCGCTGAGGCGGTTTTCCAGAAAATACCCCATTACTTGTGACGTCACGAGCTGTACGAACTATAGGCGCTGACCTCATTTTACCCACATTCGCCCCTGCTCGCAATGTTAAATACGTCACAACTATTGGCTGATCCCCTCTCATCGGGCAGGCTTAGATATATCGGTGGCGACGCCCGGACTCATGGTTCGAGTAGACTAAGAAATAGTAACCCGCAAGACTGTTTCACAGAACGCCCATGAAAGCAAGCATTGACAGGTGAGAATTCTACAGATATCGAACTGCTGACTGGGAAAATAGCTAGACCCCTGTAAGATAATTGTAGACAACAGAACATAGACTGGGATAAAAGCTAGACCCCTGTAAGATAATTGTAGACAACAGAACATAGACTGGGATAATAGCTAGACCCCTGTAAGATAATTGTAGATAACAAAACATAGAGACAACGTGGCTCTCTCATTTCGCAGTCACCTGCTGGTGCTGATGGATCAGCTTGGTCATCACTAGACCAGGTCGACGCTGACTGACACTAGAGGATGGACTTTTGCACTACAATAAGATGGAGTGCAATAAGTTGGGCTGCAATAAGATGGACTGCAATAAGATGGGCTGCAATAAGATGGATTGCAATAAGATGGACTGCAATAAAATAATACCCATAAAAATAGAATAATACGTCCAGTCAACATTTGTACAAAGCTTTCATGGGAAAAAAACATTTGACCGAGAAAGCAGAGAATAACTACGGAAGATACAAACAATATACGGAGTAAGCAAACATCTAACTGAACTAAAAGTATCTACATCAACAGCAGCTGCATAGTCAGAACAGCAGTAGGTTACACAGACCACTTCGAAATTGGAACAAGAGTATGATATAGGCGCGTACTATTTCCCTATAAATTATTACCTACATGGACTACATATGTAAGTTAGCCAACCCATCAAAGACGAGGAACAAGATTAATTAGTTTACATCTACAGACAGTCAGGAACTAACACATGGAAAAATTGAAGACCTACAAGAACATTTGAATAGACAACAGCACAGACGCCCAACGCAAAATTAAAATCGACACCAACAAGAAAGAAGGTATGATTAATCAAAACGAAAAACATAACATCAACATAACAGAGAACGCAGACAATTAAAACAAATGGAGAAATGTAAATGCCTAGGAAGTCTAGTGCCAACTAATAATTCACAGACAAAAGAAGTAGATTCAAGATTCAACTAAACTTGCCCAACAATCAGATAAATGTCACACTGTTGTCCAAAAAGGAAATAACCTGGATTCTAGAGTCAAGAACATTTGAGAAAATAACCACTACCAAGATGAAATGTGTTAGACAAACGACATGAAACAGCCTGAGAGATGCGAATGACATGAAGCAGCCTGAGAGATGCGAATGACATGAAACAGCCTGAGAGATGCGAATGACATTAAACAGTCTAAGAGATACGAATGACATGAAACAGTCTGAGAGATGCGAATGACAGGAAACAGCCTGAGAGATGCGAATGACATGAAACAGCCTGAGAGATGCGAATGACATGAAACAGCCTGAGAGATGCGAATGACATGAAACAGCCTGAGAGATGCGAATGACATGAAACAGCCTGAGAGATGCGAATGACATGAAACAGCCTGAGAGATGCGAATGACATGAAACAGCCTGAGAGATGCGATTAGAAATGAAGGACGGATAAAATGGCTAGGAGTAATTCCCACTGTATAATACAAATAAAAGTAACAGATACAAAAGTTTGGCCACGTGATAAAGCAAAAGATCAAAGCACAAAACAACGAGCCTTTGATAATAACTGCGAAAACACGAGATTCAAGGAACGACACAAACACGCTGGTTTAATGGAATACTCAAACACTAAGATACATAACAACAGCAAAGATAAACAGAAGAGCAAAAGACCGTTAATTATATCTATCCTCGACGCTAAAAGACAAATGAGAAAGGAAGAAGAAGAAGAAGTAGCCCACTCAACAAACTACGGGCGGCACAGAACTTGTACACAAACTGACAACGAGCTGCAGTGACCAGCTCTGCCACCTGACTTTTCTCGTCCCGTGTTATCGATAGTCTCTCGCTTTATATCCAGATATAGACGCTCAAAACCCAGAAGTGGATATCAAAATAGAAGGAATAGACCTGGAGACAGTTCAGACAGGGTGTTTTTAAAGTCGCAGTGCAGTGAATATTTCTAATATTCAGTAAATGACGTAATCATCATCTACGTACCACAATTTTGTAAACCACATTTATGAACAAACCGCTGCTTCCTTTACGGTTTTATTTACGTAAAGGACGGGCACTACGCTACTTTCACTGTCTCATTGCTTGAAGGAAATGATGTTGACGATTGAAAACAGGGTATTTCTGGTTGAGCATGTCTTTCGTAATGGCGGTAAATATACGGATGAGGTCATTAGACAATTCGTGAGGAAATTTCCAGACTCACAAGTCCCTCACCGAAATTCTGTTACAAAATTGATCAAAAAGTTTCGTGAAACCGGTAGTGTGGTAGATGCATACCGATCTGGAAGACCTTCAATTTCACAAGACCAAATTATGGAACTCCAAGACAGAATTACAATGAGTCCAAATGCATCTTTAAACCACTTGTCTCAACAGGTGCAAATATCTAAGAGTTATGTTCACAAGGTTTTAAGAAGTGAACTACACTATCGTCCATACAAATTAACTGAAGTGTCTCAACTCCAAGAAAGAGATTATGAATCCCGTTTAAACTACTGCATGTGGTTTCAGAATTTTATTTATGAACATGGCGCTGCCATCCTTGACGTCACTTTTTTCACTGATGAGGCCTGGTTTCATTTATCCGGTTATGTGAACAGTCAGAACAATCGGCTGTGGAGCAGTGAAAACCCCCATGAATTTCATCAAGTGCCGCTTTACGATCAAAAAGTCGGAGTGTGGTGCGCTATAAGCCGTATGCGGATAATAGGACCTATATTTTTTAATGAAACAATAAATGCAGAACGTTACCGTACTTTAATTCTGGAACCATTCATAGCACACCTTACAGAACGGGAAATTATGGAATCCTGGTTTCAGCAGGATGGGGCAACAGCACACACAGCCACAACAACACTCAATTATTTAGAAAGCATATTTGCAAATCGCATTATTTCACGTGGAATCTGGCCTGCTCGTTCACCAGATCTAACACCCCCAGATTATTATCTGTGGGGGGCATTGAAGGGGAAAGTTTATGAAAATAATCTGCAGACAATTAATGACCTAAAGACTGAAATAGTAGACAAGATTAAACAAATATCACCAGAAATTATTCTGAAGGTTTTCGCAAATATGGAAAGACGAATCACGACATGTCTTGAGGCCCGTGGTGGACATTTTCAACATATGCTTTAGGCACAACTTTATTGTGTTAATACCAACATTACCCATTATAAGCTCGCCGATAGCAGTCAAGCATATTTGAATAATACCATTTATTTTACAATTTGTGTGACGCATTAGTTGACCGCATTTCTGGTGACGTTTTTTCTTCCGAGAGTAGAAATTCACTGCACTGCAACTTTAAAAACACCCTGTATAACCAGTGATGGAAAATGTTCAACTGAAATAAACAAAAGAATAGGAATAGCAAAAAGTAATTTTAATGCCATGAAGAACATACTAACATCAAAACAATTAACACCAGGGCTAAAACTAAGAATAGCAAAATTTTACATCTTCTCAATATTCCGATATTCCGAAGCCACAGGATATATTTAAAAGAGTGACTACTTGTGAGATCATGGCGTTTGCCAGTTTTGAACTTCAAGATCTCAGACATTAGGTTTGTTCCACTTAGTTAAATGTTGTTTGAACGTCTGCCTGTATTTAGAGCTCATCTTGTAGTAGAGGAAGATGTTGACACTCGAGTTGATGGTGTCAAAGATTAAAACGAAAGACCAGGAAAGGGCAAATTCATTTTCATATAGACCAGCATTACTGAACTCTGGCGCAAAAAACGTTACCATGGAAACCGCGGTACCTGGCATATAGCAAACAATTAATACCGTAGCTATCATGACTACCATTGTCACTGTCTTTCTTTCTCTAATGGAATTTGACTCGAATGCTGTTTTATCAATGTTTGCTTTTCTACGCCACTTTGATTTTTGCTTTAGTTGAACTATCAGACAGACCGTAAACACAATCACAGCAACGAAGGACGTTGATCCCAGGAACGAGTAGAAACAAAAAACGTATTGCTCAATTATCTCCCTATTCTCAGTAAATATAAACGCAATTATGCTTCTGTTTGTCTGCGGTTGGAAAGTCCAGCAATGTAAGTACCACCGTAATCAGGCAGCAAGGAGGCTAAGATTACTATGTAGATGAGGCATACAATCACTGTTGTCCTCTTGGGTGTAATAATTTGTTTTATCTTTAACGGTATCATGATACAAAGGCATCTTTCTGCAGTGATGAAAACTGTTATCCAACCCGTGATACGGGCAAATATGCAATGAGGTGCCTCTGCTGTATCGTACAGAAGGTCATACGCTACAAAGGGAAAGTTAGAGTGGACAACTAAAGGGTTTATGCAGATGGTCCCCCATAACATAGTTATGAGTCCGCACAGGTCAGAGATGGTCAGGCCAAAAAAGCTGATGTTCATGGTGTTACTAAATCCCTGCTTGTAGAATACAACCAAGTTCATCACGTTAGTCACCACACCAAAAATGCTGACGATGTGGATAATACCAACGAAAATGACAATGTCACAGATTTCTCTGTCTGTGTAACTGAAGAGTCGCTGCCTTTTACTAATGCTGATGTTGCTCATTTCTGAATCGAGATACCAGAGCACACTGGTGGCGGTTGTTTATAAGTGAGAACAGCACAACGCAGCAGGCATAGTGTGTCTGACATGTCTCATTTATTTGATTGACGGTAGCAAGTTGGTTTATTGTGACCTTCTCGACATCATCCTAAATCTAAATGGTATTGATGTACCACGAGCCACCTCCTGGTAATTACTGGTGAGGTAGACTACATCTACCACCTCCTGGTAATTACTGGTGAGGTAGACTACATCTACCACCTCCTGGTAATTACTGGTGAGGTAGACTACATCTACCACCTCCTGGTAATTATTGGTGAGGTAGACTACATCTACCACCTCCTGGTAATTACTGGTGAGGTAGACTACATCTACCACCTCCTGGTAATTACTGGTGAGGTAGACTACATCTACCACCTCCTGGTAATTACTGGTGAGGTAGACTACATCTACCACCTCAGGTAATTACTGGTGAGGTAGACTACATCTACCACCTCCTGGTAATTACTGGTGAGGTAGACTACATCTACCACCTCAGGTAATTACTGGTGAGGTAGACTACATCTACCACCTCCTGGTAATTACTGGTGAGGTAGACTACATCTACCACCTCCTGGTAATTACTGGTGAGGTAGACTACATCTACCACCTCAGGTAATTACTGGTGAGGTAGACTACATCTACCACCTCCTGGTAATTACTGGTGAGGTAGACTACATCTACCACCTCCTGGTAATTACTGGTGAGGTAGACTACATCTACCACCTCCTGGTAATTACTGGTGAGGTAGACTACATCTACCACCTCAGGTAATTACTGGTGAGGTAGACTACATCTACCACCTGCTTGTAATTATTGGTGAGGTAGACTACATCTACCTCCTGCTTGTAATTACTGGTGAGGTAGACTACATCTACCACTTGATTGTAATTACTGGTGAGGTAGACTACATCTACCACCTGCTTGTAATTACTGGTGAGGTAGACTACATCTACCACCTGCTTGTAATTACTGGTGAGGTAGACTACATCTACCACCTGCTTGTAATTACTGGTGAGGTAGACTACATCTACCACCTGCTTGTAATTACTGGTGAGGTAGACTACATCTACCACCTGCTTGTAATTACTGGTGAGGTAGACTACATCTGCCACCTGATTGTAATTATTGGTGAGGTAGACTACATCTGCCACCTGCTCGTAATTACTGGTGAGGTAGACTACATCTGCCACCTGCTTGTAATTACTGGTGAGGTAGACTACATCTGCCACCTGCTTGTAATTATTGGTGAGGTAGACTACATCTGCCACCTGCTTGTAATTATTGGTGAGGTAGACTACATCTGCCACCTGCTTGTAATTACTGGTGAGGTAGACTACATCTGCCACCTGCTTGTAATTACTGGTGAGGTAGACTACATCTGCCAACTCCTTGTAATTACTGGTGAGGTAGATTACATCTCCCACCTGCTTGTAATTACTGGTGAGGTAGACTACATCTGCCACCTGCTTGTAATTACTGGTGAGGTAGACTACATCTGCCACCTGCTTGTAATTATTGGTGAGGTAGACTACATCTGCCACCTGCTTGTAATTACTGGTGAGGTAGACTACATCTGCCACCTGCTTGTAATTATTGGTGAGGTAGACTACATCTGCCACCTGCTTGTAATTATTGGTGAGGTAGACTACATCTGCCACCTGCTTGTAATTACTGGTGAGGTAGACTACATCTACCACCTGCTTGTAATTACTGGTGAGGTAGACTACATCTGCCACCTGCTTGTAATTACTGGTGAGGTAGACTACATCTGCCACCTGCTTGTAATTACTGGTGAGGTAGACTACATCTGCCACCATGCAGTGTTCGCTGCAGCGAGGACAGGGTTATTATTTATTTATTGAGGAAGCCATCACGCCACCAATGACGTCACGTAACTTTGCTGTCTTCCAATCACGTATTTCCTAAGACAGGACGATTTGAGCGGGGGCTATATGGAAAATGTATTAGATAACTCATGACTTGCTCGTTGATTTGATTCCACGTAATGAAAGTTCTCTCATGTCAGACCTCTAGACAATGCTTACAAAGAGTTCCCAAAAACAACGAAAAACGCATATTTGCCATTTCAGCTTCTTTCAGTCTTTTTCCTGAAAACAACAGGGATCATGCTGGGACATATAAAGCCATACCTGAATAAACTAAATCAAGGACAAAACTTACAACCAGATTTCAGAACATATCAAGTGTTTTACTCGTCTTCCCACTATCAATTCCATCATTTTGTCCACCTCTTTACTTCAAGTAAAACATCCAATACATCATGTTTGATGCTCAATAAAAAAAAACGGCAATCATCTGCTTTTCGATAGGAGGTCATTGTTTTTTTTAGAAAATGGTTGAACGTAATGGCTGTAAATGAGAGCTCCAATAGCAGCTATCCTTATTAGCGACTTCAGCATAACAGCAATTTGTTGATGGTCTAATGTGAAAGGTGGGGAATACTTGAGTTTATGTCTGAAGAAATTGTAAACTTGTACCGGTCTCTTTGTTTCTATTTCTTAAACACTGACGTTAGTCACGTTTAGAGAACAGATCGCAACCCATGACCACGGAGGCCATGAATCTATTGTTGGACCGCTGGAAGCAGCATGTTCTAGCCCTTGTTTGGAAGCTGTACTGAACTCATCACGTGATACTTTGCATCGCTACCATCATTGACCGTTTCGTCTTTCTCTTGAGGCAACTAATCACACACACACACACACACACAGACACACACACACACACACACACACAAACACACATCTCACCTCCACTGTTATTAACGTCATAATAATTCGTCACGTTCACTAATTATGATTCTTCACTTGCTATTACTGTTCACATTCTAAACTGTATCTTTATCAAATGTCGTGTTCCACTATTTAAAAGTGACATGTCCTATTTGTCGATGTTGGCCAGTAATTACTCCCATATTTCTTGTAAATTCTTGTGATGACCTTACTGGTAAAAATTGACGTAGTCACAACATTAAATTGAACCTTCAGTCGATTAACAAAGAAAATCTGCAAGAAAACTTCCGACACGAGAACAATCATTGAACAACATTCAAGCAAAGTCGCAAATAAAATGGAAGCATCAATTCACATATAAAGACACACATTGAAACATACATTTCAAGATACGTTAGTGTCACTGGCAATTTTAAACGTTTAAATTGATATAACATATTCAATAACGGTTAAGTAGAAATTGTGATTAACTTATGGAAACAGCAGAAATAACAACAGAATAGAATACATTTATTCCGTAAACTATGGAGAAGAAGAAAAATATATATACAGTAGAAAGTGTTTGAGACAACATGAGAGACTTGAAACAAAATGAACGTTTTTATTAGTCTTGAAGAGAAAGAACTTCGCACACACACACACATACTCACAATCACACACAAACAATAAAAGAGAGCGTTCTTAAGTCTGAATCTAGTAGTACATCAAAACACAATGATTGGTTAACAACGTAGAATATAAACTTCATGAATTTGTCAAAACTAATTGAACGTACTTGTTTGTCTATATATTATAACATCATTGTGATAGGAAAGTTCTGCCTCGCATTGTAATCTTATTCTGTCATCATACATATACATCTTAGTGCATTGTAATCTTATTCTGTCATCATACATATACATCTTAGTGCATTGTAATCTTATTCTGTCATCATACATATACATCTTAGTGCATTGTAATCTTATTCTGTCATCATACATATACATCTTAGTGCATTGTAATCTTATTCTGTCATCATACATATACATCTTAGTGCATTGTAATCTTATTCTGTCATCATACATATACATCTTAGTGCATTGTAATCTTATTCTGTCATCATTCATATACATCTTAGTGCATTGTAATCATACGAGATCAATATTCGAGTGCTTCTCACGAAAACAAATTGTAGACAATAATTCAAGGATTTGTTCATTCACTTGTATGTGTTGTTCTAACAGCGACATACGTTCTGATTGTATGTTCTAGAACTGTGGCAAGCTTGAGTTTGTGCTTAACATACAACTTTGACCATTTGTTTCATGTCTGACCTCGATACAGCGGGGCCAGGAACTGTAGGGGTTGAGAAACATAGGTCATGACCTGTCTCCGTGGAGGAATAACCGGAACGTGGTGTGTGCTCCACAAATATACGATTTAAATCCTCATGACCTACCATGGTCACGAACATAGTCGATACTGTTGTTCGATATTGTTCTCGGTTTGCAGGACGACACAGATAACGTAACGTGGACCACAAGTGGACAGCTCTGGTAACTGTTTTCTTATTTATCTCTACCAAAACTCGTTTATTCGTGTTGTTTAGCTAAGCTCCTTGGAAGAAGCCACAGCAACACGTCGTGGACTCAGTCATGAGAGCAAGACAAACCACTCGGGATAGTGGACTCAGTCATGAGAGCAAGACAAACCACTCAGGATAGTGGACTCAGTCATGAGAGCAAGACAAACCACTCGGGATAGTGGACTCAGTCATGAGAGCAAGACAAACCACTCGGGATAGTGGACTCAGTCATGAGAGCAAGACAAACCACTCGGGATAGTGGACTCAGTCATGAGAGCAAGACAAACCACTCAGGATAGTGGACTCAGTCATGAGAGCAAGACAAACCACTCGGGATAGTGGACTCAGTCATGAGAGCAAGACAAACCACTCAGGATAGTGGACTCAGTCATGAGAGCAAGACAAACCACTCAGGATAGTGGACTCAGTCATGAGAGCAAGACAAACCACTCGGGATAGTGGACTCAGTCATGAGAGCAAGACAAACCACTCGGGATAGTGGACTCAGTCATGAGAGCAAGACAAACCACTCGGGATAGTAGACTCAGTCATGAGAGTAAGACCAACCACTCGGGATAGTGGACTCAGTCATGAGAGTAAGACCAACCACTCAGGATAGTGGACTCAGTCATGAGAGCAAGACAAACCACTCGGGATAGTGGACTCAGTCATGAGAGCAAGACAAACCACTCGGGATAGTGGACTCAGTCATGAGAGCAAGACAAACCACTCGGGATAGTGGACTCAGTCATGAGAGCAAGACAAACCACTCGGGATAGTGGACTCAGTCATGAGAGCAAGACAAACCACTCGGGATAGTGGACTCAGTCATGAGAGCAAGACCAACCACTCGGGATAGTGGACTCAGTCATGAGAGCAAGACAAACCACTCAGGATAGTGGACTCAGTCATGAGAGCAAGACCAACCACTCAGGATAGTGGACTCAGTCATGAGAGCAAGACAAACCACTCGGGATAGTGGACTCAGTCATGAGAGCAAGACCAACCACTCGGGATAGTGGACTCAGTCATGAGAGCAAGACAAACCACTCAGAATAGTGGACTCAGTCATGAGAGCAAGACCAACCACTCGGGATAGTGGACTCAGTCATGAGAGCAAGACCAACCACTCGGGATAGTGGACTCAGTCATGAGAGCAAGACCAACCACTCGGGATAGTGGACTCAGTCATGAGAGCAAGACCAACCACTCGGGATAGTGGACTCAGTCATGAGAGCAAGACCAAACACACAGGATAGCTATTGAAACACATGCTTCCTGTACCTTCTAATGTGATGATGCATTTGTATTGTTATTGGTTGCAGAGTACAAGAGATTGAATACAAACAGAAAGGAAGAATACATGCAGCGCGCAAACAGACAGACAACTGACAGGGCATGCAGTAAGACAAACATACAGACAACAATGTCACTTTGATATCTAGAGTGTATACCGGACACCGGACACCGTATGTCATACAGTACTGGCCGTATTTAGGAAGGGTGCTAGCCCAGTGGTAGTCTGTTCATGACGGGGATATCGCCAGAATTGCTGGTTGTTATCACACTTGTGGTGTTGACGTTTGTTATGAGTCTTCAGCATATCGAGCTGATACGATGCATAGAAAGAGACACGCGTTGACTCACAGCAACAGTGAACAACCCAATCTTGATAGCTCGATGACACTAAACAAAAGCCTGAAATATATCTGTCATTATTACACACGAGAATCAGCTCAGACATTATGGACGTCAATCGGTGGTATCAAGATATCTAATATAACTGTCTTGTTGTTGACTGGTGCGGTTAGTCTCTGAACTTTCTCTACCTCGGCCTCTGTTATTATAGACGACTGTCAGTTTTGATTTAGTAGCAGTTTTAAAAGTGATCTTATTAGTGCTCTATCTTTATTCAAGTCATCGACCGGATTCTCAAATACGTCAGGCCCGTCTGTTTAATGTGGGTTATCTGTCAACTTGGTTCTGCTTCTCTAATTCCAATAACTGACTATGCTCTATCTCTGCTTTGGTCCCAGACTGTCTCCAAGACTATCTTCCAAGCCAACTGTCAATTGGTCTATCTCCGAGACTATCTTCCAAGCTAACTGTCAATTGGTCTATCTCCGAGACTATCTTCCAAGCTAACTGTCGACTGGACTAACTCCGAGACTATCTTCCAAGCTAACTGTCAACTGGTCTATCTCCGAGACTATCTTCCAAGCTAACTGTCAACTGGTCTATCTCCGAGACTATCTTCCAAGCTAACTGTCGACTGGACTAACGCCGAGACTATCTTCCAAGCTAACTGTCAACTGGTCTATCTCCGAGACTATCTTCCAAGCTAACTGTCAACTGGTCTATCTCCGAGACTATCTTCCAAGCTAACTGTCGACTGGACTAACTCCGAGACTATCTTCCAAGCTAACCGTCGACTAGACTAACTCCGAGACTATCTTCCAAGCTAACTATCGACTGGACTAACTCCGAGACTATCTTCCAAGCTAACTGTCAACTGGTCTATCTCCGAGACTATCTTCCAAGCTTACTGTCAACTGGTCTAACTCCGAGACTATCTTCCAAGCTTACTGTCAACTGGTCTATCTCCGAGACAATCTTCCAAGCTTACTGTCAACTGGTCTATCTCCGAGACTATCTTCCAAGCTAACTGTCGACGGGTCTAACTCCGAGACTATCTTCCAAGCTAACTGTCGACGGGTCTAACTCCGAGACTATCTTCCAAGCTAACTGTCAACGGGTCTAACTCCGAGACTATCTTCCAAGCTAACTGTCAACTGGTCTAACTCCGAGACTATCTTCCAAGCTAACTGTCAACTGGTCTAACTCCGAGACTATCTTCCAAGCTAACTGTCAACTGGTCTATCTCCGAGACTATCTCCCAAGCTAACTGTCAACTGGACTAAATCCGAGACTATCTTCCAAGCTAACTGTCAACTGGACTAACTCCGTGACTATCTTCCAAGCTAACTGTCGACTGGTCTATCTCCGAGACTATCTTCCAAGCTAACTGTCGACTGGACTAACTCCGAGACTATCTTCCAAGCTAACTGTCAACTGGACTAACTCCGAGACTATCTTCCAAGCTAACTGTCAACTGGACTAACTCCGAGACTATCTTCCAAGCTAACTGTCAACTGGACTAACTCCGAGACTATCTTCCAAGCTAACTGTCAACTGGACTAACTCCGAGACTATCTTCCAAGCTAACTGTAAACTGGACTAACTCCGAGACTATCTTCCAAGCTAACAGTCAACTGGTCTAACTCCGAGACTATCTTCCAAGCTAACTGTCAACTGGTCTAACTCCGAGACTATCTTCCAAGCTAACTGTCAACTGGTCTAACTCCGAGTCTATCTTCCAAGCTAACTGTCAACTGGTCTAACTCCGAGTCTATCTTCCAAGCTAACTGTCAACTGGACTAACTCCGAGACTATCTTCCAAGCTAACTGTCAACTGGTCTAACTCCGAGTCTATATTCCAAGCTAACTGTCAACTGGACTAACTCCGAGACTATCTTCGAGACTATCTTCCAAGCTAACTGTCAACTGGACTAACTCCGAGACTATCTTCCAAGCTAACTGTCAACTGGTCTAACTCCGAAACTAAATGACTGTTACTCTTAGGTGCACTCCATGGCTGAATAATAAATCTGGACCTCGTTATGGACTGACACTGGGTTTCCTAGCTGTCTCCAGCTGTGTCTAGATATGTCTATAGCTGTCTCTAGCTGTGTCTAAATGTGTCTATAACTGTGTCAAGCTGTGTCTAGATATGTGTCTAGATATGTCTCTAGCTGTCTCTAGCAGTGTCTAGAGATATATACAGCTGTGTCTTGATATGTCTATCGGTGTATATAGCTCTGTCTAGATATATATACAGCTGTCTGTAGCTGTGTTCTCACAGCCAATATGCCATTAGCTGAGTCTAGATATGTCTATTGCTGTTTCTAGCTCTATCTAGATATATATACAGCTGTCTCTAGTTGTTTCTAGATACGTCTCTGTGTCTAGATATTTTTCTAGCTGTCTGTAGCTGTGTCTATAGCTGTCTCTAGCTCCGTCTAGATATGTCTATAGCTGTCGCTAATTGTGTTTAGATATGTTTATAGCTGTGTCTAGATATGTTTCTAGCTGTGTCTAGATGTGTCTATAGCTGTGTCTAGATATGTCTGCACCTGTCTCTAGCTGTGCCTATATATATATATATATATATATATATATAAATATATATATATATATATATATATATATACAGCTGTCTCTAGCTGTGATTTGATATGTCTATAGTTGCGTCTAGATATGTCCATAACTGTCTCTAGTTGTGTCTTGATATGTCTATAACTGTGTCTAGATATGTCTATAGCTGTGTCTAGATACGTTTATCGGTGTCAAAGCTGTGTCTAGATATGTTTATAGCTGTCTATAGCTGTGTCTAGATATATATACAGCTGTATCTAACTGTGTCAAGATATGCCTATACTGCGTCTAGATATGTATATAACTGTCTCTAGCTGTGTCTATAGCTGTCTCTAGCAGGGCCTAGATATATATATGTAGCTGCCGGTAGTTGTGCTAGACACAGCTATAGATATGTCTATAGATGTGTCTAGATATGTCTATAGCTATCTCCAGCTCCGTCTAGATATGTCTATAGCTGTCTATAGCTGTCTATAGCTGTCTGCCTCTAGATATGTCTCTTTCTGTGTCTAGATAAGTCTCTAGCTGTCTCTAGCTGTGTCTATAGCTGTATCCAGCTGCTTCTAGATATGTATCTATCTATCTATCTTTCGTTCGCCTGAAGTATTGTCTATATCTGCAATGTCGTTTCCTGTATAAATTTTACTGTCTTTTGTAATTCTTGCAGTGGCCCATATAGTTTTGTCTGTAGAGTTGTATCTATGGGCCAATGGATTTTCCTCACTCTACTATATTCAGTGCAGTCTTGAAGTATGTGTTCAGCAGTCTGGGGTGCCTGTCCACATGTACAAGTAGTTGAGGTGCCGATCTTGAATTTTGTATACATGTGACTATGGAGTCGATTGTGTCCTGTTCTTAGGCGTATAATGATAACTTGTTCATATCTATTCATATTATGAAAGGCATCCTGATTTGGGGCTTGTGGTCCTCTGATTGATTTGATTATCTGTTTCTTATGATGGTATGTAACTGGTGTATCTAGCTGTGTGCCTGTTGAACCTTCCTTTGCCAACTGATCTGCTTTCTCATTTCCTAGTATTCCACAGTGAGACGGGATCCACTGCAGGGCAACCCTGTGGTGCTTGCAGAGTTCAGTCAATAAGGTCTGCAGATGTGGTAATTTTCTGGATTGTAGTGCCTGGAGTACTGATCTTGCATCTGTCAAAAACACTACAGGCTGTGGGCTAAGATTACTGTTCAGCAGTTTTTCTATTGCCAACTTTATTGCTTGTATTTCTGCATCATAATTGTGACAATATTTCCCTGTTGCTATTTTATTCATATCCCTAGTGTTATTTGGGTACTCTATATATGCACCTGCTCCCCCATTCTTTACTGCATTCTGTGCTGATCCATCTGTGTACACACGGATCCATAGGTCTTGTGGGTATGTTTCATCCAGGAAACTGAGAGTTAATGTTTTTCGCTGTAGACTATTTTGTTCCTCTTTGTCAATTATTCCTTTCACTTCTGTCCGTATTTGAACTGATAATCCTGATTCCTCTGTCCAGGGGGTCTGTTCTGGTATAGGCAGAAGGGGTTTAACAACTCTTGGCATGTCTGGTGTTTGTCTACTAATACGCTTGGCTTGGTGGATAAAGCTGCTTCTCTTAAGTCGTCCCAATGATATGTATATAGCTGTTTCTAGCTGTGTCTAGATATACCTATTGCTGTGTCTCTAGCTGTCTATAGCTGTGCTTAGATATGTCTATAGCTGTCTCTATTTGTGTCTATAGCTGTATCCAGCTGCGTCTAGATATGTCTATAGCTGTATCCAGCTGCGTCTATATATATCTATAGCTGTGTCTAGATATGTCTATAGCTGTCTCTATCTGTGTCTAGCTATGTCTATAGCTGTCTATAGCTGTGTCTAGATATATCTGTAGCTGTCTCTAGCTGTGTTTTTCAGCTGTCTCTAGCTGCGTCTAGATATGTCTATAGCAGTCGCTAGTTGTGTCTAGATATGTCTATAGCTGTCGCTAGGTATGTCTATAGCTGTCTATAGCTGTGTCTAGATATGTCTATTGCTGTCTCCAGCTGCTTCTAGTTATGTCTCTAGCTGTCTCTAGCTGCGTCTAAATATGTCTGTAGCTGTCGCTATTTTTGTCTATATATGTCTATAGCTGTCGCTAGATATGTCTATAACTGTCTATAGCTGTGTCTTGAAATGTCTTTAGCTGTCTCCAGCTCCGTCTAGATATGTCTATAGCTGTCTCTAGTTGTGTCTAGATAGGTCTCTAGCTGTGTCTATAGCTGTGCCCAGCAGCGTCTACATATATCTATAGCTGTGTCTATAGCTGACTACAGCTGTCTATAGCTGTGTCTAGATATATCTATAGCTGTTTCTAGCTGTCTATAGCTGTCTCTAATTGTGCCTAGTTATTTCTATAACTCTATCTAGATATGTCTATAGCCGTCTCCAGCTGTGTCAATTCTTGTTTGTTTGAAGGTTTTACTTCCATAGCTTATATACCCCAACATTTTGACGGACAACCTCCTCAGTTCTCATTGGCCTCTTATTGTGGCCGAAATTCTAAACAACGATCTGGAATTTTCCTGAGTTCAGTCAGTCAGGATCTCCTACTACCTGAGTTCAGTCAGTCAGGATCTCCTACTACCTGAGTTCAGTCAGTCAGAATCTCCTACTACCTGAGTTCAGTCCTGTCAGGATCTCCTACTACCTGAGTTCAGTCAGTCAGGATCTCCTACTACCTGAGTTCAGTCAGTCAGGATCTCCTACTACCTGAGTTCAGTCAGTCAGGATCTCCTACTACCTGAGTTCAGTCAGTCAGGATCTCCTACTACCTGAGTTCAGTCAGTCAGGATCTCCTACTACCTGAGTTCAGTCAGTCAGGATCTCCTACTACCTGAGTTCAGTCAGTCAGGATCTCCTACTACCTGAGTTCAGTCAGTCAGGATCTCCTACTACCTGAGTTCAGTCAGTCAGGATCTCCTACTCCCTGAGTTCAGTCAGTCAGGATCTCCTACTACCTGAGTTCAGTCAGTCAGGATCTCCTACTACCTGAGTTCAGTTAGTCAGGATCTCCTACTACCTGAGTTCAGTCAGTCAGGATCTCCTACTACCTGAGTTCAGTCAGTCAGGATCTCCTACTACCTGAGTTGGACAACGACCATTATGTAATAAGGACCCTTGTATTTTTGGTACACTCAGGTAATATGTCTTTCTCCCCTTCTAGCCGTGACTGATGTTAGAGACACACTTAGATCATATTTAAGCGAGGACATAAATAATGACTAGACCGCTACTGACACAAGAGTATCTTATTCTCTGAGCAGGAGATGGCTTTACGGTTATGCTGACAGATTTTTAGAGAGGGAAGCGAGACACAGAGAGAGATAGACAGACACACAGATAGGGATTGATAGAGCTAGGGAGAGCTAGGAAATCTGGCGTCAGTTGTCCGGAGTTAGGACAGTTACCCTTAGGAAGAACAGAAGGCCTAGACAGTTAGCTTGTAGGTAGTCTCAGAGTTGGGAAAAATTGAGCATTCAGTCGACACTTTACGTACTTTTCGACGCATCATGCGCCATGCCGATATCGGACATTTAGGTTTAGCCGCCGCACAGTGCGTCACTCTCTGTTTGATTAGTGTAAACTGTCATCAAACCATATTCTTTGTATGTCGTATATCATCTTGGTATTGGTGAAATATAATTCCTTGTTTAATTATCTAAAAATTCATATAAAATGTGTAAAGGGATTTAAAAAAAAACATAAATATATACATGTAGAATAATATTTAAAACCTGGAAAAAAATTTTGTCTCTGAAATCTCTACCGCTAAATTGATAAAAACGTTCCGTACTGAAAGAGTTAATGAGTGAGCAGACCCACAATATACCAGCTACTATATTAATAGCTGATGTATACCACCGATGGTAGTCAAAGTACTTCAGCAACTAAAACTACTGACGATTCGAGAGTTAATAACAGAAATACATATTGTGAGATATTATATCCTGATATGAAGCATAGACATAAGGTCTTCACTTGTTGACAGTTATATAATAAATAATGATTGTCTTTTAGTGCCTCAGACTTTGTTCAGTCTTCACATGATACCGTTGTGTGCCAATAGATCGCTAGTCAGCTCAATCACAATAAGTGAGAACACCAGCTCATAGAGGCAGCAGCATCCAAGAAGACAAACACGGACACAGGGCACACCCTTAGAAGAGGCTAATTCTGGTTTCTTGGTAATTTGTATTTTTGTTAATTTGTCTACTTTCCCGTGACGGCTAGTCTTTCTTGAGATAAGTGAAATCTAATACGACCATACTGTCCTGAACTCGAAGCTGAATGTTACAATTCCTGTTTTTGGAGTACCTGCTGCCATGTGACTTGCCTTTAATTTCAGTTCAACATTTCCTAGAAAAAGCTAAGGTCGTGTTCAGTTTGCAACCTTGTAATGAAGTTCTGGAGTCACCGTTTGGTCAGTCACCGTTTGGCGGTTTATATTGTGAACCTGCTTCTTTAGTTGCTACATTCTAAATATGATATTAATGTGTCTGGTCGTTATTTTTGTGCTGTGTCCTCATTTAAATATGATCTAAATATATCTGTAGCATAATACACGGTTATTCATCAGCCTATAAACCTTAAATTACCTAAAACACACGAGTCATTTCTGCCTGAACTTGTTTATTGAGATTCTACATATCCTAAATAAGGTTTGATGATTCAATGATTTAGCTCATGATTGCATCTCTGTGATCTGTCTAGACTGAAGGAACAACAGTTCACTTAGGAAGAAGTCAAACATGATCGCTATAGAGCAAGCCAAACAAAATGGAGTTGATACCATCAGTTGCAGCTCACAAAGCGGGGCACTTGACGGATTTGACTGATATGCATTGATGATGATGATTTAGCGACTAACTAGTTCTGTTCTATAATTAATTGTAAATAATAACATTAGAGAAATGGGACGCAAGTAGGTCTAGTCTTGAAGACTATATCTTGACTATTTTATGTGTAAAAAGAATTTAGTTACCGTGTTTATTGGGTAAGAGGATGGTTAGGTTAAGGGTGGGGAACGCTGTTGTTTATGTGAACAATCTGATGAGTTTTGTCGCTGGTTAGGACAAAGAAGAGATATAACATGTCAAAGTGAAGAAACTGTTGAGTACCAGAGAAGTGATATATCAGAGAGATATAAGAGTTACTTCCAAGAAGACACACGGACAGTTCTGTGAGCTTCTGGAGTTTTGCATATGAAATATTTTTTTTTTTAGATAATTATTTTTAAATGTCACCCCACTTTGAACAATTCCATTTCGCTTGTTATATTGTTGACGTCCCAAACAGCATCGGGAGCCGTGATAGCTCAGTGGTTAGTGAACTGGACTAGGACAGGAGGTCAGGTTGGTAGCTCAGTGGTTAGTGAACTGGACTAGGACAGGAGGTCAGGTTGGTAGCTCAGTGGTTAGTGAACTGGACTAGGACAGGAGGTCAGGTTGGTAGCTCAGTGGTTAGTGAACTGGACTAGGACAGGAGGTCAGGTTGGTAGCTCAATGGTTAGTGAACTGGACTAGGACAGGAGGTCAGGTTGGTAGCTCAATGGTTAGTGAACTGGACTAGGACAGGAGGTCAGGTTGGTAGCTCAGTGGTTAGTGAACTGGACTAGGACAGGAGGTCAGGTTGGTAGCTCAATGGTTAGTGAACTGGACTAGGACAGGAGGTCAGGTTGGTAGCTCAATGGTTAGTGAACTGGACTAGGACAGGAGGTCAGGTTGGTAGCTCAATGGTTAGTGAACTGGACTAGGACAGGAGGTCAGGTTGGTAGCTCAGTGGTTAGTGAACTGGACTAGGACAGGAGATCAGGTTGGTAGCTCAGTGGTTAGTGAACTGGACTAGGACAGGAGGTCAGGTTGGTAGCTCAATGGTTAGTGAACTGGACTAGGACAGGAGGTCAGGTTGGTAGCTCAGTGGTTAGTGAACTGGACTAGGACAGGAGGTCAGGTTGGTAGCTCAATGGTTAGTGAACTGGACTAGGACAGGAGGTCAGGTTGGTAGCTCAATGGTTAGTGAACTGGACTAGGACAGGAGGTCAGGTTGGTAGCTCAATGGTTAGTGAACTGGACTAGGACAGGAGGTCAGGTTGGTAGCTCAGTGGTTAGTGAACTGGACTAGGACAGGAGGTCAGGTTGGTAGCTCAGTGGTTAGTGAACTGGACTAGGACAGGAGGTCAGGTTGGTAGCTCAGTGGTTAGTGAACTGGACTAGTACAGGAGGTCAGGTTGGTAGCTTAGTGGTTAGTGAACTGGACTAGGACAGGAGGTCAGGTTGGTAGCTCAGGGGTTAGTGAACTGGACTAGGACAGGAGGTCAGGTTGATAGCTCAATGGTTAGTGAACTGGACTAGGACAGGAGGTCAGGTTGGTAGCTCAGTGGTTAGTGAACTGGACTAGGACAGGAGGTCAGGTTGGTAGCTCAGTAGTTAGTGAACTGGACTAGGACAGGAGGTCAGGTTGGTAGCTCAGTGGTTAGTGAACTGGACTAGGACAGGAGGTCAGGTTGATAGCTCAATGGTTAGTGAACTGGACTAGGACAGGAGGTCAGGTTGGTAGCTCAATGGTTAGTGAACTGGACTAGGACAGGAGGTCAGGTTGGTAGCTCATGGTTAGTGAACTGGACTACAAAGGACACGACGGTTTCGATCATGATCGACGGCTTCCGGGTTCACTCTGTCTTAAATGGGTACCTGATTTTTTTCTGGGAAAGTAAAGCGACACAGGCGTAATGCCGACCACATAACCCCAAACATCATGTGCCGAAGGTCTGTAAAAATATTATGGTCACTTACACCATGTTCCCTATACGCCACTTGGCGTGACGGGACTCTTTACTCTCTTTGCTTTTAAAAAAAAACATGAAAGAAATCATGAAAGAAACCATCAAAGACATTTAGTCAAACAAATTATTTTCATTCAAGTCAAAGCCATCGACATTTAAAGAAAAAGATAATGAACAGTTTCTTGAAACTTTTTCTTCTCCGGAGACCATTTCAAAGGTAGATAGTCCATATTTTTTTATATCTTGTGAAAGAACAACAAAGGCAATGAGATATTTAAAAGCAGTTTTATAAAATTCACAAGAAACACTGAAAGACTCTGTTATACAGAAGGACCCACTTTCTTCTACAAATGCTATAAGTTGATGAAGCAATCAACTCCTCTTTCTCAGAGTTAATTTTCCCTAAAAAACTTGAAATAGAAGAATCAACCGCAGTTACATCGTGGCCTTCAGTTTGTATTATCACATCATCAAAAAGTGGCAAGGTTGCTTGGGATGATTTCATCCACAGCAAGAATGACCACTTCTTGAACAGCGCCAGTCGATTCTTCAGAGAGGAAAAATAACTTAAGTGCTGGATACATTTCACAGATTATTCTGATTGCTGGTAGTAATGAGATCCATCTAACATTGCAGGTAGTAATGAGATCCATCTAACATTGTTGGTAGTAAGGAGAGTAGCCTAACATTGTTGGGAGTAAGGAGATCCATCTAACATTGTTCGTAGTAAGGAGATCCATTTAATATTGTTGGTAGTAGGGAGAGTCATCTAACATTGATGGTAGTAAGGAGAGCCATCTAACATTGTTGGTGGTAATGAGATCCATCTAACATTGTTGGTAGTAATGAAATCCATCTAACATTGTTGGTGGTAATGAGATCCATCTAACATTGTTGGTGGTAATGAGATCCATCTAACATTGTTGGTGGTAATGAGATCCATATAACATTGTTGGTGGTAATGAGATCCATATAACATTGTTGGTGGTAATGAGATCCATCTAACATTGTTGGTGGTAATGAGATCCATCTAACATTGTTGGTAGTAAGGAGAGTCATCTAACATTGTTGGTAGTAAGGAGAGTCATCTAACATTGTTGGTAGTAAGGAGAGTCATCTAACATTGTTAGTAGTAAGGAGAGTCATCTAACATTGTTGGTAGTAAGGAGAGTCATCTAACATTGTTGGTAGTAAGGAGAGTCATCTAACATTGTTGGTAGTAAGGAGAGTCATCTAACATTGTTGGTAGTAAGGAGAGCCATCTAACATTGTTGGTAGTAAGGAGAGTCATCTAACATTGTTGGTGGTAATGAGATCCATCTAACATTGTTGGTGGTAATGAGATCCATCTAACATTGTTGGTAGTAAGGAGAGTCATCTAACATTGTTGGTAGTAAGGAGAGTCATCTAACATTGTTGGTAGTAAGGAGAGTCATCTAACATTGTTGGTAGTAAGGAGAGTCATCTAACATTGTTGGTAGTAAGGAGAGTCATCTAACATTGTTGGTAGTAAGGGGAGTCATCTAACATTGTTGGTAGTAAGCAGAGTAGTCTAACAAAGTTGGTAGTAAGGAGAGTAGCCTAACAAAGTTGGGAGTAAGGAGAGTAGCCTAACAAAGTTGGGAGTAAGGAGAGTAGCCTAACAAAGTTGGTAGTAAGGAGAGTAGCCTAACAAAGTTGGTAGTAAGGAGAGTAGCCAAACAAAGTTGGGAATAAGGAGAGTAGCCTAACAAAGTTGGTAGTAAGGAGAGTAGCCTAACAAAGTTGGGAGTAAGGAGAGTAGCCTAACAAAGTTGGTAGTAAGGAGAGTAGCCTAACAAAGTTGGGAGTAAGGAGAGTAGCCTAACAAAGTTTGGTAGTAAGGAGAGTAGCCTAACAAAGTTGGGAGTAAGGAGAGTCATCTAACATTGTTGGTAGTAAGGAGAGTAGCCTAACAAAGTTGGGAGTAAGGAGAGTAGCCTAACAAAGTTGGGAGTAAGGAGAGTAGCCTAACAAAGTTGGGAGTAAGGAGAGTAGCCTAACAAAGTTGGGAGTAAGGACAGTAGCCTAACAAAGTTGGTAGTAAGGAGAGTAGCCTAACAAAGTTGGGAGTAAGGAGAGTAGCCTAACAAAGTTGGGAGTAAGGAGAGTAGCCTAACAAAGTTGGTAGTAAGGAGAGTAGCCTAACAAAGTTGGGAGTAAAGAGAGTAGCCTAACAAAGTTGGGAGTAAGGAGAGTCATCTAACATTGTTGGTAGTAAGGAGAGTAGCCTAACAAAGTTGGGAGTAAGGAGAGTCATCTAACATTGTTGGTAGTAAGGAGAGTAGCCTAACAAAGTTGGGAGTAAGGAGAGTCATCTAACATTGTTGGTAGTAAGGAGAGTCATCTAAAATTGTTGGTAGTAAGGAGAGTAGCCTAACAAAGTTGGGAGTAAGGAGAGTCATCTAACATTGTTGGTAGTAAGGAGAGTAGCCTAACAAAGTTGGGAGTAAGGAGAGTCATCTAACATTGTTGGTAGTAAGGACAGTCATCTAAAATTGTTGGTAGTAAGGAGAGTAGCCTAACAAAGTTGGGAGTAAGGAGAGTCATCTAACATTGTTGGTAGTAAGGAGAGTAGCCTAACAAAGTTGGGAGTAAGGAGAGTCATCTAACATTGTTGGTAGAAAGGAGAGTAGCCTAACAAAGTTGGGAGTAAGGAGAGTCATCTAACATTGTTGGTAGTAAGGAGAGTCATCTAACATTGTTGGTAGTAAGGAGAGTCATCTAACATTGTTGGTAGTAAGGAGATCCATCTAACATTGTTGGTAGTAAGGAGATCCATCTAACATTGTTGGTAGTAAGCAGAGTAGCCTAACAAAGTTGGGAGTAAGGAGAGTCATCTAACATTGTTGGTAGTAAGGAGAGTCATCTAACATTGTTGGTAGTAAGGAGAGTCATCTAACATTGTTGGTAGTAAGGAGAGTCATCTAACATTGTTGGTAGTAAGGAGATCCATCTAACATTGTTGGTAGTAAGCAGAGTAGCCTAACAAAGTTGGGAGTAAGGAGAGTCATCTAACATTGTTGGTAGTAAGGAGAGTCATCTAACATTGTTGGTAGTAAGGAGAGTCATCTAACATTGTTGTTAGTAAGGAGAGTCATCTAACATTGTTGGTTGTAAGGAGAGTCATCTAACATTGTTGGTAGTAAGGAGAGTCATCTAACATTGTTGGTAGTAAGGAGAGTCATCTAACATTGTTGGTAGTAAGGAGAGTCATCTAACATTGTTGGTAGTAAGGAGAGTCATCTAACATTGTTGGTAGTAAGGAGAGTCATCTTACATTGTTGGTAGTAAGGAGAGTCATCTAACACTGTTGGTAGTAAGGAGAGTCATCTAACATTGTTGGTAGTAAGGAGAGTCATCTAACATTGTTGGTAGTAAGGAGAGTCATCTAACATTGTTGGTAGTAAGGAGAGTCATCTAACATTGTTGGTAGTAAGTAGAGTCATCTAACATTGTTGGTAGTAAGGAGAGTCATCTAACATTGTTGGTAGTAAGGAGAGTCATCTAACATTGTTGGTAGTAAGGAGAGTCACCTAACATTGTTGGTAGTAAGGAGAGTCACCTAACATTGTTAGTAGTAAGGAGAGTCACCTATCATTGTTGGTAGTAAGGAGAGTCACCTAACATTGTTGGTAGTAAGGAGAGTCATCTAACATTGTTGGTAGTAAGGAGAGTCATCTAACATTGTTGGTAGTAAGGAGAGTCACCTAACATTGTTGGTAGTAAGGAGAGTCACCTAACATTGTTGGTAGTAAGGTGAGTCACCTAACATTGTTGGTAGTAAGGAGATCCATCTACATTGTTGGTAGTATGGAGAGTCACCTAACATTGTTGGTAGTAAGGAGAGTCATCTAAAATTGTTGGTAGTAAGGAGAGTCACCTAATATTGTTGGTAGTAAGGAGAGTCACCTAACATTGTTGGTAGTAAGGAGAGTCACCTAACATTGTTGGTAGTAAGGAGAGTCATCTAAAATTGTTGGTAGTAAGGAGAGTCATCTAACATTGTTGGTAGTAAGGAGAGTCACCTAACATTGTTGGTAGTAAGGAGAGTCACCTAACATTGTTGGTAGTAAGGAGAGTCATCTAAAATTGTTGGTAGTAAGGAGAGTCATCTAACATTGTTGGTAGTAAGGAGAGTCACCTAACATTGTTGGTAGTAAGGAGAGTCACCTAACATTGTTGGTAGTAAGGAGCGTCACCTAACATTGTTGGTAGTAAGGAGAGTCACCTAACATTGTTGGTAGTAAGGAGAGTCACCTAACATTGTTGGTAGTAAGGAGAGTCACCTAACATTGTTGGTAGTACGGAGAGTCACCTAACATTGTTGGTAGTAAGGAGAGTCATCTAAAATTGTTGGTAGTAAGGAGAGTCATCTAACATTGTTTTTAGTAATTAGAGTCATCTAACATTGTTGGTAGTAAGGAGAGTCATCTAACATTGTTGGTAGTAAGGAGAGTCACCTAACATTGTTGGTAGTAAGGAGAGTCACCTAACATTGTTAGTAGTAAGGAGAGTCACCTAACATTGTTGGTAGTAAGGAGAGTCACCTAACATTGTTGGTAGTAAGGAGAGTCATCTAAAATTGTTGGTAATAAGGAGAGTCACCTAACATTGTTGGTAGTAAGGAGAGTCATCTAACATTGTTGGTAGTAAGGAGAGTCATCTAACATTGTTGGTAGTAAGGAGAGTCACCTAACATTGTTGGTAGTAAGGAGAGTCACCTAACATTGTTGGTAGTAAGGTGAGTCACCTAACATTGTTGGTAGTAAGGAGATCCATCTAACATTGTTGGTAGTAAGGAGAGTCACCTAACATTGTTGGTAGTAAGGAGAGTCATCTAACATCTTTGGTAGTAAGGAGAGTCATCTAACATTGTTGGTTGTAAGGAGAGTCACCAAACATTGTTGGTAGTAAGGAGAGTCACCTAACATTGTTGGTAGTAAGGAGAGTCATCTAAAATTGTTGGTAGTAAGGAGAGTCATCTAACATTCTTGGTCGTAAGGAGAGTCATCTAACATTGTTGGTAGTAAGGAGAGTCATCTAACATTGTTGTAGTAAGGAGAGTCATCTAACATTGTTGGTAGTAAGGAGAGTCACACAACATTGTTGGTAGTAAGGAGAGTCATCTAACATTGTTGGTAGTAAGGAGAGTCATCTAACATTGTTGGTAGTAAGGAGAGTCACACAACATTGTTGGTAGTAAGGAGAGTCATCTAACATTGTTGGTAGTAATGAGAGTCACACAACATTGTTGGTAGTAAGGAGAGTCATCTAACATTGTTGGTAGTAAGGAGAGTCATCTAACATTGTTGGTAGTAAGGAGAGTCATCTAACATTGTTGGTAGTAAGGAGAGTCACACAACATTGTTGGTAATAAGGAGAGTCATCTAACATTTTTGGTAGTAAGGAGAGTCATCTAACATTGTTGGTTGTAAGGAGAGTCACCTAACATTGTTGGTAGTAAGGAGAGTCACCTAACATTGTTGGTAGTAAGGAGAGTCATCTAAAATTGTTGGTAGTAAGGAGAGTCATCTAACATTCTTGGTCGTAAGGAGAGTCACCTAACATTGTTGGTAGTAAGGAGAGTCACACAACATGTTGGTAGTAAGGAGAGTCACACAACATTGTTGGTAGTAAGGAGAGTCATCTCACATTCTTGGTCGTAAGTAGAGTCACCTAACATTGTTGGTAGTAAGGAGATTAATCAAACATTGGTGGTAGTAAGGAGGTTAATCTAACTTTGGTGGTAGTAAGGAGATTAATCTAACATTGGTGGTAGTAAGGAGATTAATCTAACATTGGTGGTAGTAAGGAGATTAATCTAACATTGGTGGTAGTAAGTAGATTAATCTAACATTGGTGGTAGTAAGTAGATTAATCTAACATTGGTGGTAGTAAGTAGATTAATCTAACATTGGTGGTAGTAAGTAGATTAATCTAACATTGGTGGTAGTAAGGAGATTAATCTAACATTGGTGGTAGTAAGGAGATTAATCTAACATTGGTGGTAGTAAGGAGATTAATCTAACATTGGTGGTAGTAAGTAGATTAATCTAACATTGGTGGTAGTAAGGAGATTAATCTGACATTGGTGGTAGTAAGGAGATTAATCTAACATTGGTGGTAGTAAGGAGATTAATCTAACATTGGTGGTAGTAAGGAGATTAATCTAACATTGGTGGTAGTAAGAAGATTAATCTAACATTGGTGGTAGTAAGGAGATTAATCTAACATTGTTGGTAGTAAGTAGATTAATCTAACATTGTTGGTAGTAAGTAGATTAATCTAACATTGGTGGTAGTAAGGAGATTAATCTAACATTGGTGGTAGTAAGGAGATTAATCTAACATTGGTGGTAGTAAGGAGATTAATCTAACATTGGTGGTAGTAAGGAGAACCATCTAATATTGTTGAGACTAAGGAGAGTCACACAAAATTGTTGGTAGTAAGGAGAGTCACACAACATTGTTGGTAGTAAGGAGAGTCACACAACATTGTGGTAGTAAGGAGAGTCACACAACATTGTTGGTAGTAAGGAGAGTCTCACAACATTGTTGGTAGTAAGGAGTCTCACAACATTGTTGGTAGTAAGGAGAGTCATACAACATTGTTGGTAGTAAGGAGAGTCACACAACATTGTTGGTAGTAAGGAGAGTCTCACAACATTGTTGGTAGTAAGGAGAGTCACACAACATTGTTGGTAGTAAGGAGAGTCACCTAACTTTGTTGGTAGTAAGGAGAGTCACCTAACTTTGTTGGTAGTAAGGAGAGTCACATAACTTTGTTGGTAGTAATGAGAGTCACACAACATTGTTGGTAGAAAGGAGAGTCACACAGCATTGTTGGTAGTAAGGAGAGTCACACAACATTGTTGGTAGTAAGGAGAGTCTCACAACATTGTTGGTAGTAAGGAGAGTCACCTAACTTTGTTGGTAGTAATGAGAGTCACCTAACTTTGTTGGTAGTAAGGAGAGTCACCTAACTTTGTTGGTAGTAAGGAGAGTCACATAACTTTGTTGGTAGTAATGAGAGTCACACAACATTGTTGGTAGAAAGGAGAGTCACACAACATTGTTGGTAGTAAGGAGAGTCACACAACATTGTTGGTAGTAAGGAGAGTTACCTAACTTTGTTGGTAGTAAGGAGAGTCACCTAACTTTGTTGGTAGTAAGGAGAGTCACCTACCTTTGTTGGTAGTAAGGAGAGTCACCTAACTTTGTTGGTAGTAAGGAGAGTCACCTTACTTTGTTGGTAGTAAGGAGAGTCACCTAACTTTGTTGGTAGTAAGGAGAGCCACACAACACTGTTGGTAGTAAGGAGAGTCACACAACATTGTTGGTAGTAAGGAGAGTCATCTCACATTTTTGGTCGTAAGTAGAGTCACCTAACATTGTTGGTAGTAAGGAGATTAATCTAACATTGTTGGTAGTAAGGAGAGTCATCTAACATTGTTGGTAGTAAGGAGAGTCACCTAACATTGTTGGTAGTAAGGAGAGTCACCTAACTTTGTTGGTAGTAAGGAGAGTCACCTAACATTGTTGGTAGTAAGGAGAGTCACCTAACATTGTTGGTAGTAAGGAGAGTCACCTAACTTTGTTGGTAGTAAGGAGAGTCACCTAACAGTGTTGGTAGTAAGGAGAGTCACCTAACATTGTTGGTAGTAAGGAGAGTCACCTAACTTTGTTGGTAGTAAGGAGAGTCACCTAACAGTGTTGGTAGTAAGGAGAGTCACCTAACTTTGTTGGTAGTAAGGAGAGTCACCTAACAGTGTTGGTAGTAAGGAGAGTCACTTAACTTTGTTGGTAGTAAGGAGAGTCACCTAATTTCCTTGGTAGTAAGGAGAGTAATCTAACAGTCTAAGTAATCTTGTAGACAGTAATCAGACTGTAATCTAACAGAGTAATCCTTAGTATATCTCTTGTTGTGTTCTAGTAAAACTGTTGTTGTGTTCTAGTAAATCTATTGTAGTGTTCTAGTAAATCTATTGTAGTGTTCTAGTAAATCTATTGTAGTGTTCTACTTATATTGTAGTGTTCTAGTAAATCTATTGCAGTATTCTAGACAATCTATTGTAGTGTTCTAGTAAATCTTTTGCAGTGTTCTAGTTAATCTATTGTAGTGTTCTAGTAAATCTATTGCAGTGTTCTAGTTTATCTATTGTAGTGTTCTTGTAAATCTATTTTATTGCTCTACTAAAGCTGTTGTAGTGTTCTAGAAAAGGTGTTGTAGTGTTCTAGTAGAGCTATTGTAGTGTTCTAGTAATGCTGTTGTAGCACATTTTATTTGTATCTCTTTCTTAACTTGAGAAAGTCCGTATAATCTAGAACAGTAGCCAGGATGAAGACAACAAGCTACGGGAAGTCCTGCGCTTGTTCGAAATGTGACAACGTCCTAGATTGACCAACTCTGTCACGTGCCATTTCTCACCCCGTGTTATCGATAAAAAGACGACGGTTGAGTTCCAGGATTCCTCATTTCGTAGTTTATAATCTCTGACCCTTGATCTGTTCACAAAAAACCTCCAGAGTTGACACTGACCAATGGCATTTCTCTGTCATGTCTGTCCTGTTTCTTCTTTAATTTTGACACAGAGCACAGTTACACTGAAGTTTCCAGATGGTCGAATCTCTCTTTCTCCGCGTGATCCATATGTGTGGTATGTCCATCACATATAACGAAATGTTTCTTCAGAAATGTAAACTATGTTATCAACTTGAGCCATATTCGAAGCTAATGCATATTTATTGTATGTGTGACCTACTTTCAGATGGGTACTGCTTTCATCCTTAACAATTTGATATTTGTGATCGATAATGACTGTTTTACAAGTTACCGTTGATCAATCGATATATCTCTTGGTGAGATAGACTACCAGGAGCCACGTGATAGTAATTATTGATGAGATAGACTACCACGAGCCACGTGATAGTAATTATTGGTGAGATAGACTACCACGAGCCACGTGATAGTAATTATTGATGAGATAGACTACCACGAGCCACGTGATAGTAATTATTGGTGAGATATGCTACCACGAGCCACGTGATAGTAATTATTGGTGAGATATGCTACCACGAGCCACGTGATAGTAATTATTGGTGAGATATGCTACCACGAGCCACGTGATAGTAATTATTGGTGAGATATGCTACCACGAGCCACGTGATAGTAATTATTGGTGAGATATGCTACCACGAGCCACGTGATAGTAATTATTGGTGAGATATGCTACCAGGAGCCACGTGATAGTAATTATTGGTGAGATATGCTACCAGGAGCCACGTGATAGTAATTATTGATGAGATATGCTACCACGAGCCACGTGATAGTAATTATTGGTGAGATATGCTACCAGGAGCCACGTGATAGTAATTATTGATGAGATAGACTACCACGAGCCACGTGATAGTAATTATTGGTGAGATAGACTACCACGAGCCACGTGATAGTAATTATTGATGAGATAGACTACCACGAGCCACGTGATAGTAATTATTGGTGAGATATGCTACCACGAGCCACGTGATAGTAATTATTGGTGAGATAGACTACCACGAGCCACGTGATAGTAATTATTGGTGAGATAGACTACCACGAGCCACGTGATAGTAATTATTGGTGAGATAGACTACCAGGAGCCACGTGATAGTAATTATTGGTGAGATAGACTACCAGGAGCCACGTGATAGTAATTATTGGTGAAATAGACTACCAGGAGCCACGTGATAGTAATTATTGGTGAAATATACTACCAGGAGCCACGTGATAATAATTATTGGTGAGATAGACTACCACGAGCCACGTGATAGTAATTATTAGTGAGATAGACTACCAGGAGCCACGTGATAGTAATTATTGGTGAGATAGACTACCAGGAGCCACGTGATAGTAATTATTGGTGAGATAGACTACCAGGAGCCACGTGATAGTAATTATTGGTGAGATAGACTACCAGGAGCCACGTGATAGTAATTATTGGTGAGATAGACTACCACGAGCCACGTGATAGTAATTATTGGTGAGATAGACTACCACGAGCCACGTGATAGTAATTATTGGTGAGATAGACTACCACGAGGCATGTGGGAGTTTCCGCTGCAATGAGGAGAGGGTTAGGTAATTGTTTATTTATTTTTGAAGCCGTCACGCCACCAATGACGTCACTTAGTTGTATTGTCTCCATCATCGCGTATTTCCTAAGAGAGAACAATTTAAACGAGCGATGGGGGAAGTCTGATATCACACGACTGCTTATTTTGATTTGCTGGTAGAAAAGCTACGTCATCTCATATATCTAGCCTGTGCTTGAACAAATTTCATCATCATCAATTACCATGCCTGCTGGCGAAGGAGATCATGTCTCTCCACAACTTCCGATCTCCACAATTATTTATCATTTCCGTTGTTGACCTTCTGCCAAGCCATTCTCTTAAGCTGTCTGGCATCTTTTCTCTTTTTCTTCTCTCTATCTCTTCGTCCATAGATTTTTTTTTCCCATTTCTTACAATATATTTCAGTTGTTCCCTTCTCATTGCATCCTCAAAAAATGATGATTGTTTCTTCCTAATATTGGAAATTAGCTCACTTTTTGCTTTGGCCTCTTTCAGAACGTTTTCATTACTCTTCTTAGCTGACCTTGGTATTCTCAACATTCTGCTGTAAAACCACATTTCTACGGCCTCCGGTGATTTTCTTGTCTGTTGTCCTATTGTCCATGATTCACATCCATATGTTAAGACTGGCTCTACATAACATTTAAGAGCTCTTTTTCTTGTTTCTATTGTCAAAAAAAGGATTGCATAGTATTTTCCTCATTTAATGAAAATCTGCTTTTGCCTGGGCCATTCTGCATCTCACCTCTGTTGTACATCTACCATCTGAGGGTAACAAAGTTGATGACTTTTTTTCGTTGTTACCATTACTTCTGTCTTTTTGCTATTAATGCTGAGTCCTCTGTTGTTGCTTTCTTTCTCTAAAATGTCTAACATTCTCTGTCTCTAGCCAGATCTCCAAAAGAACATTGCTTTCACCACAGCCTATCTGAAATTATATCTGTCTCTAGCCATGTCACCTATTCTTCTGTTATGTTCAAGGTCTGTTTGATGTCTTGAAACTACCTAGTTTTTTTTCACTCTTAGTGATTAAGACTGTATCATCAGCATACCTTAGATTATTTATATTATGGCCTTCGATTGTTATCCCAGGCATGCCCCTTATGGATCTTAAAATAATCTCACTATAAATATTAAACAAATCTGATGACAGCACACAACCTTGCCTAACACCCTGTTTTATTTTGTTGAAACATTCCCAAATTTACATTTACAAATTTACATTACCCAAATTTGAACAAATTTACCGACATAAAAATGTAAAACCATTTTCACATGGAAATGCATACAGAGAATAACGTGTTGTTTACAATGATCTTCTTTCTTTCTGTCTATTCTCCTGAATCAACATAAGTCATCTTGGGACTTACATAGTGACAAGGAAAACTTACACGCAGTAATCAGTACATCTCAAGTAGCTAATTCTTCTTTCTCCTCTCTGTGTAGCAATGATTCCGGTGAACATTTTTTCTAAGCCCTTTTGTTTTGCGCCATTTATCAAGTGATCTTAATTTTTTTTTGTTTTGCACCATTTCTCACGTGATCTTAAGTTTTCCTGTTGTTTTGCCCCATTTCTCAAGTGATCTTAAGTTTTCCTATTGTTTTGCCCCATTTCTCACGTGATCTTAAGTTTTCCTGTTGTTTTGACCCATTTCTCAATTGCTCTAAAGTTTTCCTGGTGTTATGCTCCATTTTCTCATGTTATCTTCCGTTTTCACGTCTTCCAGACAATTTCTACCAATGTTTACTCCGCTCTGTCCCGACTAAAACACTCAATACAGCATGTTTACAGCTCAGTGAAGAAAACCGGTACTGTGCTTATCTGTCGAAGGTTCTTGTTTATTGTCAACTATTGTCGTTCTCTTTGTCGGAGGTTCTTGTTTATTGTCAACTACTGCCGTCCTCCTTGTCGGAGGTTCTTGTTTATTGTCAACTATTGCCGTCCTCCTTGTTGGAGGTTCTTGTTTATTGTCAACTACTGCCGTCCTCCTTGTTGGAGGTTCTTGTTTATTGTCAACTATTGCCGTCCTCCTTGTTGGAGGTTCTTGTTTATTGTCAACTATTGTCGTTCTCTTTGTCGGAGGTTCTTGTTTATTGTCAACTATTGTCGTTCTCTTTGTCGGAGGTTCTTGTTTATTGTCAACTATTGCCGTTCTCCTTGTTTTATTTCTGAAAGGAGCAGGCTACAGTCACATTTAGAGAACAGACCACAACTAGTGACAACACTGCCCATGAGTCTATTGTCCAACTACTGGGAACAGCGTTATATAACCACTGACTTGGAATTACACTGAACTTGAGCTGATCACGTGATACTTCACATTGTTACCATCATCGACCGCTTCATTTTTCCCTCGAGGCAACTGCCCACACCACTTCTAACCTTCACTGTTATTAACGTCATCATATTTCTTCACATTCATTACACTAATTATACGCTTGACAATTCATATTGCTATTTAAAACTTTATCGTTATAATCAGTTATTTTGGGTAATTTAAATGTGACATGTCATATTTTTGTCAGTGTAGACTCCAGTAATTACTCCCATATTTCTTACAATGATATACATCGATGATGTTCCTTGCCAGAATGATCTAACCATGAGTGTATATCGGACCTACGTAACTGTGATTAACGAAGAGAATCCATCATCAGACAAACTTTGAACATGGGAATAATGTTTTATTTGAACATCATCCAGCAGACAGAAATATAATGGAAGCATAATTGCACACAAAAGACACACATTTAATCACAATTTTCAAGATTCGTTAGAGACAATCTGGTAATTGTGAAAGTTTAAATAGATATTATCATCTTGAAATATAGCGGAGATGCTCCATAACGTTCGAGCAGAAATTCTGATTGACTTGGAAACATCAAACACAACACTCAGAGAATACATCAGGTTATATGTAATATAAATAAACACAAATAAATGTAAATTTAGGACAGCAGAAAATTATTACGGATAAAATATGTAACACAGATAAGATGTATAAGACAGCAAACTATGCAGCAGTGAGCGCACGCAAGGAAATACAAAATACATTTAGCCAACATCACAAATAAGAACAATAACATATAGGAGAGCTTGAACACAAAAGAGATCCACCATACAACCATTATATTTATGTTACATTTGAAACATAAGATGTCTCTCAAGAATATGTCTATAGAAAGAAACACATTAGAAAGAGTACAAATGTATTTTTAAAAAAAAGAAGTAAAGTACCCCCGTCACACCAAGTGGCGTATAGGGAATATGATGTTAGTGACCATAAATTTTACAGACCTTCGGCACATGATTTTTGGGGTAATGTGGTCGGTATTACGCCCGTGCCGCTTTACTTTCCAAGAAAAAAATCATGTACCCATTATAGGCTAGGTGAAATTGGAAGCCGTCGGTTGGGATCGAACCCTACCTCTTCTCCTTTGTAGTCCAGTTCATTAACCACTGAGCTATCGCGACTCGCTATTAGAAAGAGTGTTCTTCTTATTCTTTGTAAATTAATTTTATTTGAGCTGAAAATGGCTCTACAACATTGCAATCTCCCACTCTGGTCACATAGATCACAGTACACGAAGTCGGTGGTCACATGAGAGTCAATGATATCACTTATAAAGGTAGGGAGCAGGCAAATAATTGCGGTAAAGCTGGTAGTAAGGAACCGGTAGTGGGTGTGATAAACACTCCAAGGTATGGTGACAGCTTTACAAGGAAGGAACACAACGCAATACTGACATATCGCCCTGTGGCCTTCTTCAGAAGACAGGGACAATGACAACAAACAGTGAAGTACAATTAACTATATCTACATGTTGGATGATAAAGTATAGGGAGAGGTAGACGGAGAGGGGGAAAGTAGGATGGTGAGATAAAAAGATAGAGAGAGAGAGAGATGTGTTACATGAGGGGAGGTAGGATGGGTGTAGAGATATATACAATTGTAAGCTTAGAAAATGAAGGCGGAACTCGACACTAATGAGTGGAACGTAAATAGTAAAAAGTAAATAATGTATCTATACAAGTAGGTCAAAATGACTTAGCTTGAAAGCTGTCTTTCCACCTCTCCCTATACTTTATGATCGGGCATGTAGTTACAGATATTTGTGATTCACCGTTTGTTGTCGTTGTCCCTGTATTCTGAAGGAGGCCACAGGCCGAAACTTCAGTATTGTGTTGTGTTCCTTCTTTGTAGAGCTGTCACCACACCTTTGCTTGTTTATCGCACCCCACTAATAGCTCCATATCATTGAGAAATCTGGTGACAATAACAACTTAGGTATCTATTCAATCAATCAAATACGTAGTAGAGGTACCACGGACCACATATTTAACGTGAGAAGATTATTTAAGAAGTGTTGGAAATACAACATAGACCTGCATACTTGGCTTCACAGATTACAGCAAGGCCTTTGAATGCGTACAACAGCAGAAACTGTGGTATACTTTTCCAACACACCAAACACAACGTAAAGATTCACTAGATCACGAGCAGCAAGCAGCTCCCAAAAAAGTCGCGAAACATCAAACTGGTCTGAAGTACAAAAATGGTTACAGCAGGGAGGTTGCGGCAGGGATTCATCATGTCTCCATTCCTCTTCAAAAACTATGCTGAGAACATCATGAGACTCTTCAACATCTGTGCTGAGAACATCATGAGAAATGTCAGAAACGATACAAGTTTTGCTAAATTTGACCCTTCTACCATAAAAGGCAACATGATTTCAGCACTCAGTTATTATGATGACACAGCCTTCCTCTTAAAACTGAAGAATGATTAAAATATAAATGAGAGCGTTAATGAAACAGTGAAGAGCAAAACCTATATCTAAACAAACAGAAAACTAAGATAATGTTCATTGACAAAACACAAATCCAACCCAAAATCACCATCAACAGTGAAGAACTTAAAATTGCAACAAACTATAAACATCTGATATGTAGTAATAACAATGGAGACTGCCAGAGACAGACTAAAAGATAGCAATTGTAATACAAGAATTAAATGCCATAACGTGGCACAATGCAGTAAAATTGAAATTACTGATGACATGCATCTTCCCAATAGCAAAGTAAGGTTGTGAATCATGGCTAATCTTGCAAACAGCAAAAAATAAAATCGATTCATTTAAATTAAAATGCAAAAGAAACAATTCCTTCAGATGCTTTGAATAACGAAAAAGAGCAATGAGAGCAGAGAAAACATGTTACAAGATTGAAACATTAGAAAGAATTCGCTCTTAAACACAAATCTACAGATGAAATTAAAATACGGCTACTTTAGAAGACACACCAGGCTGGAAAGAAAAATAATGGAAGGCGACTCTCCTCCGCCTCATCGATCTTGTTCTCAACCTTATACTTTCTAACTCAAGGGTCAGCTCTATGACCAGGTCAGTGGCATAGCTATGAGAACCAAGATGGGTCCTAGTTATGCCTGCCTGTTCATGGGTTATCTTGAAAGTCAAATACTGAACTCTTACCGTGGCCCCCTTCCCCTTTACCTCCGGTACATCGCTGACGGTTTTGGACTGACTGACTTGCTGGAAGATGACATCTCCAGGATCATCAACTACATTGGCAACTTTCATAAATCCGTCAAGATTACGTCACATATCTCTACCTCGTGCATTACTTTTCTTGATCAGATCCTCTCTTTGTGCACCTCCAGCCTCCACACTTCCGTCTTCTATAAACCCACAAAATGCCCACAGTTATCTTCTCTACACCTCGTCTCATCCATCTCACTGTTATCTTCTCTACACCTCGTCTCATCCATCTTACTGCAGAGATTCCATTCCATATTCTCAGTAATTACGACTTCGTCGTATCTGCCAGAATGATCAAGATTTTCTCCAACAGGCCCACCTGATGTTAAGTTTTTTAAGGTGTCGTCTCTATCCTGACTCGGTTCTTCAATCTGCCTTCCAAAGAGCTCGCGATATTTCCCATCCTGTGACACTCACCCCATCCACACGCCGTTCCTCTGACAGGGCCATATTTACCTCCACCTACCACCCCCACAACTTGGCTGCGGTGAGGATCCTTAACCGATACCGCTCCATTCTTCACTCAGATCCTACAATCCGCCTACTTTTCAGTGATCCTCCTTTGGTAGCCTTCAAACGTGACATGAGTCTGAGAGACATTCTTGTCACGAGCCGCCTCCCCCGCTCAAACCACAAACACCTTGGTACTGTCCCTTGTGGACGTCGAGTTTGCAGAACTTGTGACTGCGTGCTCTGCGATACGGTCTTGTTCCCTAATGAGCGATCGACATCAAGGAGGGGTTTACTTGTGTGTCACGGAATATCATCTACGCCATAATATGTAAGCATTGCCAGATGACGTATGTGGCTAGTCTGGACGACGCTTGAATGCCATATTTGTTTATTTCGTGATGTTGAGGAAAAGACTGGCAACCCAATGAAACCCAATGAAAAGTCTGCCCATTTCAACTTCCCTGGCCATATGAGTAAACTCGACATGCAAGTGACTGGCATTGTCTCGTGTCACTCCAGCAATCGCAGCCGGTTCGCCCTAGAGAATCGTTTCATTTCTTAGGTGGGGTTCGCTGTATCCCCAAGGCATAAACATATAGCTCTCATATACATAGGACATCCATTACACATTTATTAACCCCCCCCTCCAATGCGCAACCACACCTTTATATGTATATTATATTTGTCTGCATACGTATTGGCGCATTTGGACACCTTCGGGTTTTATTTTGTGTAATTTCTGGCAACATATACAGACTTATGCGTGCACGCATGTATGGTTATGTGCACATGCCTTTTTGCACATCTGTTCAGTGTGCACACCCACAGTTAGATATACACACTTTACACGTAAGTTGAACCCGCATCCCCATATATTCTAGAACCCGTTCCATTTATTTCTCACCTGACTGCCTGGTCAGTGAAATATATAGGTGGTCAGCCCGCCCAAAAATTGTAGTTCAATCAGTGGCTGACCAAACTCTGCACCCTCAGGGAAGTGACATTTTTTTTTCTTTTTATTTTCTTTCTTAAGTTTCTAGCATATTATCGCTATGTAGATTTTTGTATATATCATTGTATATAATTTTGTGTTGTGTATTGTTCCAGCTGAAGGCCTACTTGGCCGAAACGTCAACTTTTGTTTTGTTTCTCCCCTACTTAAAGCTGTTGCCATACCACTTTCTCCTTTCTTTTAAAAATTGTTATTATTATCATCGGCTTTACAGCAGCTTCGCATCTCTGTGTATCTTCGGACATCATGATTCTTTACTCCTTTAATAATGGAAGACGCGACAGCGGCCGCCCATGAAGTAGGCAGTTTCAAGGCATCAAACAGACCTTGGGCATAACAACATAAGAAGTGGGTGACATGGCTAGAAACGGATATAATTCAGATAGACTGGTGAATGCAACCTTCTTTGGGAGATCTAGCTAGAGACAGATAGTCTTTCAAATGTGCTGTGGTGAATGCAACGTTCTTTGGGAGATCTGGCTAGAGACATATTCTTTCAGACGAGTTTTGGTGAATGCAACGTTCTGTGGGAGATTTGGCTACAGTCAGAGATTGTTTCAGACGGGTCGTGGTGATGCAACGTTCTGTGGGAGATCTGGCTATGGACAGAGATTCTTTCAGACGGGTTGTGGTGAATGTAGCGATCTGTGGGAGTACTAGCTAGAGACAGAGATTCTTTCAGACGAGTTGTGGTGAATGTAGCGATCTGTGGGAGTACTAGCTAGAGACAGAGATTCTTTCATACGAGTTGTGGTGAATGTAGCGATCTGTGGGAGTACTAGCTAGAGACAGAGATTCTTTCAGACGGGCTGTGGTGAATGTAGCGATCTGTGGGAGTACTAGCTAGAGACAGAGATTCTTTCAGACGAGTTGTGGTGAATGCAACGCTCTGAAGGAGATCTGGCTAGAGACAGAGATTCTTTCAGACAGGTTGTGGGGAATGTAACGTTCTGTGGTAGATCTGGCTAGAGACAGAGATTCTTTCAGACGGGCTGTGGTGAATGCAACGTTCTGTGGGAGATCTGGCTAGAGACAGAGATTCTTTCAGACGGCTTGTGGTGAATGTAACGTTCTGTGGAAGATCTGGCTAGAGACAGAGATTCTTTCAGACGGGCTGTGGTGAATATAACGTTCTGTGGGAGATCTGGCTAGAGGCAGAGATTCTTTCAGACGGGCTGTGGTTAATGTAACGTTCTGTGGAAGATCTGGCTAGAGACAGAGATTCTTTCAGACGGGCTGTGGTGAATGTAACGTTCTGTGGAACGGTGTGTTGAATATGCAGTCAGATATTAACTGCATCATCATCACGTGCCATGTCGACGAAAGTCGTCGATAATATACTTCAACTTTTCATATACTCGGTTGGTAATAATGGAATGCAGAGCCCGAATAGCAGGAAGAAAAGTATGTTAATGGTTTTGTGACCACATGCTGTTAGCACGGTCAAGTATCTTCGAATATATTTATTGACAGACATATTCACAATGTTTCTTTTTAAAAAAAAACTGCTGAAAAACGTGGTGAGTTCAATAAAGCAAGGCGATACAGGCAGAGATAACCACAAACCTTCGCTGCAGCCTTCATCATCTAATGCGACGATACATTGATAATGCTATTTGTTGTAGGGACCAGTTTTATGGAACAGGACAAGCAGGCAGAGAAGTTGCTAAACAAGAGACAGGCGGAAGTACATGATATCAGGCAAATAATTTAACAAACTGGTAAATACCAGACATGTTAAAGTACTAAAGGGAGGTCAAAAAGTAATGCACACAATGCTTTTCTCGGCTAATAATAAAGATGGGAATATGAAATTTTGCACACTTGGAATATGACATGTTCCAATTATGTGCACCAAATTGCACAGCATTCTGATAAATATTACGCAATCTATGAGCCGTTAAAATGGAGCTTGTCAACAATGTCCGTTACAAACAGCGAATTGTCATAGAATTTCTGGTTGCGGAAAAAGAAACTGTGGCAAACATTCATAAACGACTGTGTGCAGTGTACTAATGTTCTGCAGTCGATAGGAGCACAGTTAGTCGCTGGGTTCAGAGAATTAAAGCTGCAGAAAGTGTACGAGTGGAGCTGCATGATTTACCGCGTTCTGGACGTGTTGCCTCGGCTACCAGCACAGACATGTTAAACCGGGCTGATGCCATTATTCGTAAGGATAGGCGTATCACTAGTCAGCAATTGGCATTGCAGCTTACAGTCAGCAAGGGAAGTGTAATCGCAATTTTTAAAAACTCTCGGATATTCAAAGATTTGCGCTCGATGGGTTCCTCGGTGCCTAACAAATGATCACAGAGTTCAAAGGAAAACATTCTGTTCTGAATTGTTGGAGCGTTTCGGTGTTGAAGGAGAAATGTTTTTGTCAAAAATTGTTACCGGTGACGAAACGTGGGCACATTATTATGAGCCTGAAACAGAAATGCATTTAATGGAATGGCATCATCCGCAGTCACCAAAAGAAAAAAATTCAAAACATCTCCATCAGCCGGAAAGGTGATGATCACTGTCTTCTGGGACATTGATGGTGTGATTCTTGTTGATGTAATGACAAGAGGTGAGACAATCAACTCGACAGCTTACATCAATACACTGACAAAACTCAAAAATCGGTTCCACAGAGTTCGGCCTAATAAGCCATCTGCAGATGTGTTGCTTCAACATGACAATGCACGCCCTCACACAAGTCTGGTAACACGGGAAGCAATCAACAAATTTGGTTGGACTGTACTGCCCCATCCTCCTTACAGCCCTGATCTGGCTTCCTCAGATTTCCATCTGTTTGGACCACTCAAAAAATTCCTGCGTAGGACACACTTTGACAATGATGAGGATGTGATCCGTGCAGTTAAAAAATGGCTACGCGAGCAGGACAAAACTTGGTACAAACGAGGCATTCATGACCTAGTTTCGCGTTGGCGTAAGGCAATACGCTTGGACGAGGATTATGTTGAAAAATAGATAGTGTAAAGGGGATGTTCAGCTACAATCTGTGAAAATTTCACACATTTTGCCCGAATAGTTCCGAGAAAAAAATTGGTGTGCATTACTTTTTGACCTCCCTACGTATATGCAACTAGGCAAACAGTCGAGCAGGTTATAAAATAGGAGTACATGCAGCGAGACATACAATCAAGCAAGTTGCCAAACAATAGACAGGTAGCTGTGTGTGTGACAGTGTGAGCAATTCGAAACAAAAAGGAAAAAATATAAGCAAAAAAAAAAAAAAGATAAACAATTTGCAGATATTAGATTCGTTAATTGGACTCAAGAAAGGTTTGACGTAATTGGCTATTTCAGCGGAATGGAAAGTTAGAAATAACGGCGAATGCACGTATGTCGACGCACATATTGAATGAGATCGCCGCCGAGCCAGGAGATGTTAAATGTAAACAACAGAGAGAAGCGTAGGTCTCAGGGAAACAGGTTCGTTGATGTAAGAGATCGAACGGGAAGTTCAAATTGCCGAACATTTCCTCTGACGTTCAGCAACGGTAGACGCGGAGCTCCCTCTGATGTGCAGCGACGGTAGACGCGGATTATCTTTGATGTGCAGCGACGGTAGACCCAGAGTTCCCTCTGATGTGCAGCGACGGTAGTCCCAGAGTTCCCTCTGATGTGCAGCGACGGTAGACCCAGAGTTCCTCTGATGTGCAGCGACGGTAGTCCCAGAGTTCCCTCTGATGTGCAGCGACGGTAGACCCAGAGTTCCCTCTGATGTGTGCAGCGACGGTAGACGCGGAGTTCCCTCTGATGTGCAGCGACGGTAGTCCCAGAGTTCCCTCTGATGTGCAGCGACGGTAGACCCAGAGTTCCCTCTGATGTGCAGCGACGGTAGACCCAGAGTTCCCTCTGATGTGCAGCGACGGTAGACCCAGAGTCCCTCTGATGTGCAGCGACGGTAGTCCCAGAGTTCCCTCTGATGTGCAGCGACGGTAGACGCGGAGTTCCTCTGATGCGCAGCGACGGTAGTCCCAGAGTTTCCTCTGATGTGCAGCGACGGTAGACCCAGAGTTCCCTCTGATGCGCAGCGACGGTAGACCCAGAGTTCCCTCTGATGCGCAGCGACGGTAGACCCAGAGTTCCCTCTGATGCGCAGCGACGGTAGACGCGGAGTTCCCTCTGATGCGCAGCGACGGTAGACCCAGAGTTCCCTCTGATGCGCAGCGACGGTAGACGCGGAGTTCCTCTGATGCGCAGCGACGGTAGACCCAGAGTTCCCTCTGATGCGCAGCGACGGTAGACGCGGAGTTCCCTCTGATGCGCAGCGACGGTAGACCCAGAGTTCCCTCTGATGCGCAGCGACGGTAGTCCCAGAGCTCCCTCTGATGCGCAGCGACGGTAGTCCCAGAGTTCCCTCTGATTCGCAGCGACGGTAGTCCAGAGTTCCCTCTGATGCGCAGCGACGGTAGTCCCAGAGTTCCCTCTGATGCGCAGGACGGTAGTCCCAGAGTTCCCTCTGATGCGCAGCGACGGTAGTCCCAGAGCTCCCTCTGATGCGCAGCGACGGTAGTCCCAGAGTTCCCTCTGATGCGCAGCGACGGTAGTCCCAGAGTTCCCTCTGATGCGCAGCGACGGTAGTCCCAGAGCTCCCTCTGATGCGCAGCGACGGTAGTCCCAGAGTTCCCTCTGATGCGCAGCGACAGTGAAGAGATCAAAATAGTTTTGAGAGAGAGCTGTGTTTGTCAAGGGGATCAAGGGCAGCTTGTATTTCTTTTTAGTTAGATAACAGGTGCTAAAGAGAAACAAGCAAAAGTCTAATTCATCAACAAATCCACTAGATATAACTGCTTTAAATCAAAAAGATATTAAAGATACCTATACAATACAAGTAAAGAACACATACCAAAAGCTGCTAGAAGAAGGAATTGAACAATACAGAAGAGAAAATCCTGATGAAAAGTAACAACAAAATGACAATGCATAAAGAAAAGCATACAAGAAAACTGCGACACCTTACCCAAAGAGAAAGAAGAAAAAAACAAAAGTGGATAACTAACACCATCTTAAAAAAAAATGAAAGAAATGATACAAGCGAAGAACACTGCCCAATACAATAACATAGACAATGAAATACGCAAAATGTGCAAAAAGGCAAAAGAAGACTGGCTCAGCCAAAAAATGTATAGAAATAGAAACTATGCAAAGCAAACAAGACTTAAGAGGAATGCACACAGAAATAAAGAGATGACTAATAAAAATAAAAAAGCCACAGAGGGCGGATGGATTGCAGACAAAAAAAAGGAAAAATGCTAACATACAATAAAGATATTATAGATAGATGGCAGGAATATATAACAGAACTATTTCATGATCAAAGGGACAAGAAATCAGTTATAAAATGTACATCAGGCTATAAAATCTTAAAATCTGAGGTGGAAAAAGCTATAAAAACAATGAAAAAGGGAAAAGCAGCAGGACCTGACAGCATACAGATAGAGGTGATACAGGCACTAGAAGATTTTGGCGTTGAAGTGATTACAGACATATGAAACGACATATACCATACAGGATACATACCAAATGAACTAAAAACATCAACTTTCAATTGTATTGCCTAAACAGAATGGTGCAGTTGAATGCAGTGACTTTGGAACAATAAGCCTAATGAGCCATGTTGCAACAATCTTGCTAAAAATTATACAAGGCAGGATTCAGAATAAAATCAATACTGAATTAGATGAGCAGCAATTTGGATTTAGGAAAAATAGCGGGACAAAAGAACCCATTTTCTGCATGAGAACATTAATCGAAAAGTACACAGAAGTAAACAAACCAATATATGCCTGTTCATAGACCCAGAAGAAGATGGATAGATGCAGTGATAGAGACATGTAACAAAAAAGGAAAGTCACTAATTCAGACAGTTCGAGCAGCTCAAGAACGACAAATGATATAAACCACGACACTTTTAGGTATCGGTGAAAAGAGAAAAGAAGAAGAAGATAGACTACACCAAAGGTTTCGATAGAGTACACCATAAACAACTTATAGAATGCCTACAAGAGATACATCTAAAGGACATGGACATACGACTAATTTGTAATCTATATGCGGGAGTACGGGGAAATGAGAGAGCGGACAGGTTGGCTAGCTGCGCTGTCGTTGAGGACGGGCAACCGATGGATCGGGCGGACGTCATCAATGCACTCCGAGATGTGGGAAGAGCACAGGACTTCGACAAACATAGATCAACGTCGCTTCTTCGGATGATGGAAATGGGAGTTAAGATGGGCACAGCCAGAAATGAGATACTTGGTGGCCGTGTAAGAAGACTTATCAACCAACATAGAACTGGAGTCGTCAGTGGCTGGACACTGAGGGAATTGCTGAGGAGGGGATCTGAGCACCTATGGACATGTTCGGAGTGCAATGATGATGACCCGCAAATAACTCAATAACTCAATAACTGGGAGGAAACAGCAATAATAAAATATAACAAAGAGAACTCTACACCCATTGATATAAAAAGAGGAGTAAGACAGTGATGCATCCTATCACCAAGCTTGTTCAATCTATACACTGAGCAAATCTTTAAAAACATCACAGAGATGCCAGGCCTAAATATTAATGGAAAGGTAATCAATAACCTAAGATAAGCTGATGATACTGTACTACTAGCAGAAAATCCTAAAGATCTACAACAATTACTAAATGAAATAAACATGACAAGCAAAAAATATGGACTAGACATGAATATCAAAAAGACTAAAACTATGATCATAAACAAAGAAAATACTCAAAACCCACAAGTGGATATCAAAATTGAAGGAATAGACCTGGAGACAGTTCAGAACTACAACTACCTTGGACATACTATAACCAGTGATGGAAAATGTTCAACTGAAATAAACAAAAGAATAGGAATGGCAAAAAGTAATTTTAATGTCATGAAGAACACACTAATATGAAAACAAATAAAACCAGGGCTAAAACTAAGAAAAGCAAAATGTTACATCTTCTCAATATTCCTATATGGTACAGAAACATGGACATTAGACAAGAAAACAGAACAGAAAATTGAAGCCTTTTAAATATGGATATAGAAGAATAGGTAGAATTGGATGGAAGGAAAACAAAACAAACAATGAAGTCTTAAAACAACTAAAAATAAAAAGGGAACTACTAAGCACAATTCAAACAAGACAAATGCGAATTTTAGGCCATGTTAAAAGACACAACAGCCTACTAAAAGTAATCCTGGAGGGGAAAATACAAGGTAAAAGAGGCAGAGGCAGACCAAGACTAACATGGACGAGTAACATCAAAAGATGGACAAGTCAATCTATGTCAACCTGTACCATCAAAGCAAGAAACAGAGTAGAATGGCGCTCCATGGTAGCCAACCTTCGTTGCGGAAAACGCACTCGATGATGATGAATAGGTGATATTGGCAAGTGTGTGTGTAGAATTCTCTTTAAATGATGGGCGATTGATAAGCAAACAGTAAGTGGCATGATAGTCCTGGGATAGGCGGAGTACCCGCGACAGACCACGCCAGTTATCCACGAATGCCCAAGAACAGGAGCGGCCAACTGCCAACAAAATCAACCAAAAGGACACTTTTTCAGACAATTCTTGGAAACTTAGACACACTTGAGAAGATGAGAAGTTAGACTAATTTATGAACCTGCCTCAAGGCCGAGGAGTTAGATAGGACGTTTTAGAAGTGGTCAGCAGAAATGTAGGTGCACTATAATAGATATAGACTTTCTTAGAGATTCTATAATGTCCCTACGGATATACGAGTAGAGATTGAACCATGGAGTTACAGAATGAGTATTTAATTATAACTGAACTGATTAGATTGTCAAGGGAGCTTTGCTTACAGTCACCAGTTACAATGGCATCAAGATCGTCGATAAGCTAGGTACTGTAACGTGTCACAGATAGTGTAGAATAGAAGCGCATTGCTGACTGTGTATGGAGAATGTTGTCGAGTCATGTAGAAAGAAAGAATAAAAACTGATGTGATCTTGTTGCTACAATCGTGAGTTGTCTATTCAATAGAATGTGATAATGTATGGTACAGTCAGAAAGAAATCTAAGAACACTATAGCATGTTGATAGACAGGCAAATGAAGAATAGTGTTCCTGCGATAGAGCTCACAAAGTCGATAAACAAGGAGAACATGAATAATTTATTATATCAACTTTATGACAACACGTGTTGCCACAAAAAACAAATGTTCGACAGTGCTGCTAAAACTTACCTGCTTCGGGAATGCACGAAATGCATAGACACACGTAAAGAGGCAGATCTAAACAGATCAAATAAAATAAAAAATCGTATATGAAATACGAAGTGAAACGGCTGTCTATTCAAGGCAGAACAGACACATCTAGCTGCATGTATGCACACCAGGCATACAGGAACACACATGTGTTAGTGTTAGTGGTTCGATGAGCCTCATTCCACATCGAAGAACGGTCCATAAGCGCTGAGATCTTCTCCCCAGCAAGACCTGCAGTGTGAAACGATTAACTGGTTCACAAGTCTAGCCCCCGATCTCCTAGCTGCTCTCCTGAATCTAGACATCTCTCTTGACTAACTTGAAGATCTGCGACTTGCATCAGGGAGTAGGAAGAAAGCTCCATCATTACGCGCTTCATTATGACCGCACGGTCGTTTACGGATATACGAACGTCCATCATAATGACGTAACACGCACAATAAATTGATGCGTCATGAAGGCCAGATAACTCCAGAAACGCAACCACAAATGGCACGAAACACCGTAGCGAAGGCCAGAATCTCTAAAGTGAAACCTTCGGTTGACTAGGCAGAACAATCCACATTAAGGAGCTGTGAGTCACTGACATTGAACAAATTCAACCATAGTTATTGAAGAGCTCCCACAGTAATGATGTAAACAATATACCATATCCACAAAGGAGGAAGGTCACATTGTCATCACGTGAATTTGCCAGAGAGGGCTGACTCAGTAGCAACGGCGCGAATCAGTTAAGTGGAACATCCGTTTAAATTTAACACAAGACCATGATGATGCATTCGACTTTTACAACAAAGTAACCAAACAACGTAACCCTGACAACTGATTCTATAAACTAAACTTCTAGTGGCCGAGATTTCCACTTGTAGTCACTTACAATTTCCAAATAGATCATCATCATCATCATCATCATCATCATCGAGTGCCTTCTTCGCAACGAAGGTTGGCTACCATGGATCGCCATTCTACTCTGTTTCTTGCGTTGATGGTGCAGGCTGACATAGATTGACTTGTCCATCTTTTGATGTTACTCGTTCATGTTAGTCTTTGTCTGCCTCTTTTACCTTGCATTTTCCTTCCAATATTACTTTTAGTAGGCTGTTTTGTCTTTTAACATGCCCCAAAATTTCATTTGTCTTGTCTTAATTGTATTTAGTAGTTCTCTTTTTATTTTCAGTTGTTTTAAAACTTCATCGTTTGTTTCTTTTCTTCCATCCCATTCTACCTATTCTTCTATAAATCCACATTTCAAAGGCTTACATTTTGTGTTCTATTTTCTTGACTAATGTCCATGTTTCTGCACCATACAGGAATATTGAGAAGATGTAACATTTTACCATTCTTAGTTTCAGCCCTGCTGATATTTGTTTTGTTGTTAGTATATTTTTCATGGCATTAAATTACTTTTTGCCATACCTATTCTTTTGTTTATTTCCATTTTAAATTTTCCATCATTGGTTATAGTATGTCCCAGGTAGTTGTAGCTCTGGACTGTCTCCAGATGTATTCCTTCAACTGTGATATTTAATTGTAGGTCTTGAGAATTTTATTTGTTTATGATCATAGTTTTAGTCTTTTTGATATTCATATCTAGTCCAAATTTTTGCTTGTTATGTTTATCACATTAAGTAATTGTTGTAGGTCTTTAGAATTTTCTGCTAGTAGAACAGTATCATCAGCATATCTTAAGTTATTGATTATCTTTCCATTAATGTTTAGGACTGGCATCTCTGAGATGTTTTTAAAGATTTTCTCTCTAATTTCCCTTGTTGGTGTAAGGTCCTAATTTTCCATGTAGCTATTTTTAAGTCGTTCTTAAAATGATAGTTAGAATTTCTCTCCATGGCTTTCTTTGGAGTTTTACGTAATCAGACTCCAATCTCTTTCACGGTGGTCTGATTCGTCTTTCGTGTTCTGAATATGCCTCATGTGTACCACACACTTTGCTGTTTTCGCTTTCTGGGCCGTTGATAATTTCTGATTCATCCGCCCCATCCACCGTCACAGACTTTTCACATACGGGTTGAACACACCCGGCGGCACCATTTTTGTCGAACCATGTGCTTGCCTATCGAATCACGAACACACGACACAAAGAAGAATAAATCATATTCCACTTAAATATCGGTAATCACAGTTCATCCACACGTCAGAAGTAAAACATACACCAAACGGGGAATAGCAACATATAATTTCACAACAGACTGTCGCGTAAATTATTTAAATATATTGGCAAGAGCCGAATTATGAAAACGACTACCCGTAGCCGCCATGACACCGTAAGGTCTGAAAATAGAGGAAAAAAGAGGTCTCGAAATAGAGGAAATGCGAAATAAATTATTTGGCAACTGTCAGCCGGGACAATAAATAGAGGTAGGCAGAACAATGCAGTCCTGGATAATCAATCGACAGCCTGTGGTGAATGAGTTCAGACAAATGTGTAACATATACTTGGAACACACAGCAGGGATAGTTACCAAAGTTTAAAATAACCGAAGATTTAAATAAAGGAAGAGCTTTATTTTCAAATACAAATGAGTAGACTAAAATGGAATTCACGTGAGTGATGTGTGATCAAATCATAATTAATATCCGTGACAGGAAACTGAGAAATGAAGACTTGCGAGGAGACTAGGGAGTGGGGAGAGGAATAACAAATAATGATATTGAGATAAATAAGGAGAGATATGTCACGTGGTTAATGGCATGAGTTTACAAAATTTGGGCTGAGGAAGATGTAAGAAAGTGAGCCTAGCGAAAATGTGGGCTAAGGATGATGCATGAAAGTGAGCCTAGTGAGAATTGTTGGGATTTGTGTTAGTTGAGCAGGTTACAACAAGTAGGGAACACACTTTGACTTTCGAATGACGTCACTGCAGGTGGGACAACCCCATATCCGATCGGACCCTGTTCAGGCAAAATTAAAAAGTGTCCATCCCGATCGTTCAAACTGTTTCTGACCTTGAACTCTTTGTGTTCTCCAAAAATGTCGCGCCTTGACGTGCATAAAACTGTCATATATTCAGGGCGCTGCGCTTTGTACAAATGGCAAGAAATTCATAACGGACATGAAGTCAAGCTCCCACTTCGGTGGATACTTGATCCGACCACAGTCCAGCTGGTGGCAAATTTGAAGTCGAAAACACCCAGTCCCCCGGGCAAGGTCAAGGCCTGGTACCGATCCACCACAATCCGCAGCCAAGTAGCACTGTCTCAGCGCGCGCAAGACAAAGCCATGTTGGTGTTGTGGTCTGGTGAATACGATAGCGGTAGGGCAGTCCCCCAAAAAGAAAATCCAAAGCAGAAAAAATCGTTTTAAACCACAAGTGGCCGTCTTGACCTACCTCACCACGCAAGTGCATGCTGGTTACATTCAACATTTACTACCGATGTACATATCTTTAGATTGTTGAATCAGCCAGTAGAGGTACAATGTAAATGATGATATACAGTCGGTCCTTTTTATTTAACAATTGTCACAATAATCGTATCCATGTATATTATTTCTACAGCATCGACATTGTCAACGTCTTTTGGTTCAGGAAGTCAGGATTAATCTCATTAATGCAGAGCTAATCTTGAGTATACTGGTTATAGTTCGTCTCTGTTGGTTACTGGAGATATTTCTATTTAAGGACATTAAGAAAATCATAATACAAGACCATTTCTCTGCATGCAAATTGCTCATAGATAAAGTCTTTATCGATACGATCTTTTGATGTAACAAGAACGAAATATTTGATTAAACGTCTCCCTGTATTTGGAGCTCATCTTGTAGTAGAGGAAGATGTTGATGCTGGAGTTGATGGCGTCAAAGATGTAAACAAAAGACCAGGCTGCAAAATATGCGTTGACGTTTACACCGTCGATGCCAAATTGAAGATCACAGAATGTTGCCATGGAAACAGCGGCACCGGGATGTTGCACACAATTAAGACAGTAGCTATCATGGCTACCATGGTTACTGTTTTTCTTTCTCTGTTGGATATCGATTCCAGTTTTGTTTTATCTGTGGTGGCTTCCATGCGCCATTTAGACTTTTGTTTGAGCTGAAAGACTAGAATCACCGTGACCACAATCACAGCAAGGAAGGACGTTGAACCAAGAACTGAGTACAGAATATATGCCAGACCTTCCACGCTACTTCTGCTCCTTGTAAACACCATCCCCAACAAGGTCTTATTTACCTCTGGGTAGAACTTCCAGTCCAGGTACGACGTCGAGTACTCCGGTAGAAAGGCCATTGCTGTCAACGTGTAGATGAAGACAAGAATAATTGCAGTCCTTCTGGGAGTGATGATTAGTTTGACCTTCAGAGGGACCATGATGCTCAGACATCTTTCTGCCGTGACGTAGACAGTTATCCAGGCTGTGGTCCTGCCGAAGTAGACACGGGGCATGGCGCTTATCATGTATATCACCTCCTGACCTACGACAGGTGCATCCGATTGGTGAATAAAGGGTTAAAGAAAACTACACAGTAAAGCTGCATTAAGAGACCACAGAGGTCAGAGATGGCCAGCCCAAAAAAGCTGATGTTCATGGTGTTGCTAAATCCTTGTTTGTAGAAAACCACCATGTTCATCACGTTAGCTACAATACCAAACAGACTGATCGCGCTAGAAATAAACACATAGTTGACAACGTCATAGATCTGCCTGTCTGTGTCGCTGATTAGCTCCAGCAATGTTGGATTACTCATATTGGCCATGTTGGAAGAGAAAGGATGTACACAGCGCAAGGGTAACGTTAACTACAACGGTCTATATCTATCTAATGATATTTTTGTAGACACAGCTGTTTGTCTCAGATACTTAAGTTATTTTATTTCATTGCGTTATTCCAAGACGATACAATACACACACTTTTCTATTAAACATTCCAAGTGATTAGAAGAACATGTATCTTAAATTGTAAACAAACTTTTGTGGTTAAAACTTGAATATACCATCCCCGACACGCACAGGTGTATTAGTCATTGTTTTTGTTAGAAGTTTAAACTACTACACATATTATAGAAACATAAATATTGACTTCAGCTAAACATTTAACGTTTTGTGTGGTGTCACGAATTGAAACTACTTTTAAAAATATATATATATCTTAGAAATGAATGGAATGTAATGGGCGCAGGAAATCTTCATCCATATATTCAGAAAAATTTCTAAGGTTATAACCAAAATGCCATTTTAGAGCTGTGAGAAGGACCAGTGCTCTAAATTTGACTTGAAATGAATAAATAATGACTGTTCTAACTGTCATGTCCTGATAGCTCTTGTTCTGCCAGCACATACAGGTTCCCTACAGCATGGACAAGTCAAACTATGAAATAATTTCTTGATGTCTTACGTTATTTGTCACTAATATTATAGTGTGGATTTTAATTTTAAATGTTTATATTTTGGGTAATTATCACATCATATCTATATAATTGAGAGTTGTCTAAGATTATTATCTTTGTCATTCGTCAACTGCATTATTCTTTTATCTCGTTTCAATAAAAAAAAATAAAAAACGATTCAAATAAAAATGGAGACCACTAATCAGCACATAGAACACCAGAAATAGTTGGGAAAAGAGAAGCAGAGACGAGAACAACTGACAACATTATATCGCAGCGGGACATGAACTGTTTACATTTTACCAAGTAATTCTTTCTTTATGGACTACATCAAATTACTTGCTTGGAGTTAGCGCTCATCAACGCATCACACAGTAACTATGTCGAGAATGGTTTTAGAAATATCACACAGTAACTTTGTCGAGAATGGTTTTAGAAATATCACACAGTAACTATGTCGAGAATGGTTTTAGAAATATCACACAGTAACTATGTCGAGAATGGTTTTAGAAATATCACACAGTAACTATGTCTGGAACGGTTATAGAGATATCACACAGTAACCATATCTAGAATGCTTTAAGAGATATCACACAGTAACCATATCTAGAATGCTTTAAGAGATATCACACAGTAACCATATCTAGAATGCTTTAAGAGATATCACACAGTAACCATATCTAGAATGCTTTAAGAGATATCACACAGTAACCATGTCTAGTATTGCCAGATTACTTTAAAGTACCATAATTATTAGTCAACTGATTCAATTTTATTTTGTAACGACTCCGTTAATGCAATGATTTGAGAGCCTATGAGTGTACCAGAAACTGGACTGTCAGCAACCTAAAGCTGATTGTGTGTGTCAGTATTGCCAAGCAGCAAGGCCGATACACTATACTGTATTTCCCAGTAGCCCACTTGAAACAGACTAACCAGTCTGGAAAAGTTAGTAGGGCTGTAGGCAGACAACTGGCTATAAAAATACCATGCCGGTGACGGATGCATCGTTGCGATAGACGCAAATTTCGCATACTTACCGTAATCTAACGACACAACGCCCACTTTACGTCTTTTCAAGGGCGGTAGATGAAGAGAAGTGTCTGTCGAGAGAAATCTGAAGAAAAAAAGGAAAGAAAATGAGTTGGAGATTTCATAGAAATCTGTTAACTATAACTAGAAGTAATCCAACTAGTAGTTGGTTCAGCTCTACTGACACAAGAAACTTCTAGTAAATTCTTCAATAAGTGACTGTTTAGTCCTGTGTGACGATATGACTGGAAGAAGCTTGTTTAGCGTGTGCGTTTCATTGAAACCTACCACTAGCGCCCATACTGAGGAGTCTCACTTTCTGTCATGACATTCGTATGGAAAAAGATGAAGACTATGTTGGCATTGACGGCATTTTAATGGAAGTCAACATTTTGATGAATGGAAGTCAACATTTGGATGAATGAAGTCAACATTTGGATGAATGAAGTCAACATTTATATGAATGAAGTCAACATTTGGATGATTGAAGTCAACATTTGTATGAATAAAGTCAACATCTGGATGAATGAAGTCAACATCTGGATGAATGAAGTCAACATTTATATGAATGAAGTCAACATTTGGATGATTGAAGTCAACATTTGGATGAATGAAGTCAACATTTATATGAGTGAAGTCAACATTTGGATGAATGAAGTCAACATTTATATGAATGAAGTCAACATTTGGATGATTGAAGTCAACATTTGTATGAATAAAGTCAACATCTGGATGAATGAAGTCAACATCTGAATCAATGAAGTCAACATTTGGATGATTGAAGTCAACATTTGAATGAATTAAGTCAATATTTGGATGAATTAAGGCAACATTTGGATGGATGAGTGAAGTCAGCATCTGGATGAATGAAGTCAACATTTGGATGAATGAAGTCAACATTTGGATGAATGAAGTCAACATTTGGATGAATGAAGTCAACATCTGGATGAATGAAGTCAACATCTGGATGAATGAAGTCAACATTTGGATGAATTAAGTCAACATTTGGATGAATGAAAACAACATCTGGATACATGAAGTCAGAATTTTGATGAATTAAGTCAACATCTGGATGAATGAAGTCAACATTTATATGAATGAAGTCAACATTTGGATGAATGGAAGTCAACATTTGGATGAATGGAAGTCAACATCTGGATGAATGAAGTCAACATCTGGATGAATGAAATCAACATTTATATGAATGAAGTCAACATTTGGATGAATGAAGTCAACATTTGGATGAATAAAGTCAACATTTGAATGAATAAAGTCAACATTTTCATGAATGAAGTCAACATTTTCATGAATGAAGTCAATTGGATTCTACATTTGAATGAATTAAGTCACATTATGATGAATGAAGTCAACATTTGAATGAATGAAGTCAACATTTTGATGAATGAAGTCAACATTTGGATGAATGAAGTCAACATTTTCATGAATGAAGTCAGAATTTGAATAAATGAAGTCAAAATTTCAATGAAGGAAATTGATTATCATTTGGTTTGACTGAAAGCAATATTTGAGCACCTGTTTGTTATCTCAATCACGGTGCCGTGAACTCATTAAAGCCCCATGCAGCAAATCTTCTTACCTTCGAGCTTGCACATTATCCAGGTAAAATATTGATCACATTCCCTTGCATTGATCACATTCCCTTGCATTGATCACATTCCCTTGCATTGATCACATTCCCTTGCATTGATCACATTCCCTTGCATTGATCACATTCCCTTGCATTGATCACATTCCTTGCATTGATCACATTCCCTTGCATTGATCACATTCCCTTGCATTGGTCACATTCCCTTACATTGATCACATTCCCTTGCATTGATCACATTCCCTTGCATTGATCACATTCCCTTGCATTGATCGCATTCCCTTGCATTGATCACATTCCCTTGCATTGATCACATTCCCTTGCATTGATCACATTCCCTTGCATTGATCACATTCCCTTGCATTGATCACATTCCCTTGCATTTATCACATTCCCGTGCATTGATCACATTCCTTGCATTTATCACATTCCCTTGCATTGATCACATTCCCTTGCATTGATCACATTCCCTTGCGTTGATCACATTCCTTGCGTTGATCACATTCCCTTGCATTAATCACATTCCCTTGCGTTGATCACATACATACTGAGATAATTACGTCATGTACATTGAGTACAGCTCTCTTGAGAATTGTTGTGACATCTGTAGAGCAAATACTCAATTTATTAAGAGCACCTCGTAGAAAAACCCATCTCTTTGATGCTCTTCCTACACGGACAGCCTTATCATCTACTTGTGTCTCTGCTTGTTTGCGCTGTATGTAATCTGTATTTTAAGCTTTCACATTGTGTTTATGAAATCCACATCGTTGCTAAGCATACAACACATTATAACGCACTGACAAGTTTCATAGTGTACTTCTCCTAGTAGGTCACATAGATAAGCTTCATAGCGTACTTCACTGTGTGGGTCACACAGATAAGCTTCATAGCGCACTTCACCTTGTGGGTCACAAAGATAAGCTTCATAGCGCACTTCACCTAATGGGTCACATAGATAATTTTATAGCGTAATTCACCTAGTGGGTCACAAAGATAAGATTATAGCGTACTTCACCTAGTGGGTCACATAGATAAGTTTATAGCGCAATTCACCTAGTGGGTCACAAAAATAAGATTATAGCGTACTCCACCTAGTAGGTCACATAGATAAGCTTCATAGCGTAATTCACCGTGTGGGTCACAAAGATAAGCTTCATAGCGCACTTCACCTTGTGGGTCACAAAGATAAGCTTCATAGCGCAATTCACCTAGTGGGTCACAGAGATAAGCTTCATAGCGCACTTCACCGAGTGGGTCACAAAGATAAGCTTCATAGCGCACTTCACCTAGTGGGTCACAAAGATAAGCTTCATAGCGCACTTCACCTAGTGGGTCACAAAGATAAGCTTCATAGCGTAATTCACCGTGTGGGTCACAAAGATAAGCTTCATAGCGCACTTCACCTAGTGGGTCACAGAGATAAGCTTCATAGCGTAATTCACCGTGTGGGTCACAAAGATAAGCTTCATAGCGCACTTCACCTAGTGGGTCACAAAGATAAGCTTCATAGCGCACTTCACCTAGTGGGTCACAAAGATAAGCTTCATAGCGCACTTCACCTAGTGGGTCACAAAGATAAGCTTCATAGAGTACTTCACCTGGTGGGTCACAAAGAGATAGGTAATGTAGTGTTCCCTAGCGTTTGGCTTTTCGTGGCAAGGCGCTGTGCCACTGAGTACGGGTTCGATCCTGCCTTGGTCCATATTTTTTTCTGTTGTTGATTATTTGTCATGTTATCCGAGTGCTGTAAACATACCTCCTCCTCTGAACTGATTCGTGGGTCACAAAGATAAGCTTCATAGGGTACTCTACCTGGTGGGTCACATAGATTAGCTTCATAGCGCACATCACCTAGTGGGTCACATAGATTAGCTTCATAGCATACTTCACCTAGTGGGTCACATAGATTAGCTTCTTAGCGTACTTCACCTAGTGGGTCAGATAGATTAGCTTCTTAGCGTACTTCACCTAGTGGGTAACATAGACTAGCTTCATAGCGCACTTCACCTAGTGGGTAACATAGGCTAGCTACATAGCGCACTTCACCTAGTGGGTAACATAGATAGGCTTCATAGCGTACTTCACCTAGTGGGTAACATAGTCTAGCTACATAGCGCACTTCACCAAGTGGGTAACATAGACTAGCTACATAGCGCACTTCACCTAGTGGGTAACATAGATAAGCTTCATAGCGTACTTTACCTAGTGGGTAACATAGACTAGCTACATAGCGCACTTCACAAGTGGGTAACATAGACTAGCTACATAGCGCACTTCACCTAGTGGGTAACATAGACTAGCTACATAGCGCACTTCACCTAGTGGGTAACATAGACTAGCTACATAGCGCACTTCAGCAAGTGGGTCAAATAGATAAGCTTCATAGCGTACTTTACCTAATCTCGTTTTTTTGTTTTATAGATTATGACTCACTCTCTTATCTCCAACCTCTAATGATATCATATGGACCTTAACAATATTTCTTGTTAACCATATTTCTTTTCCACTTTTGTGTCATCTCATTTTCTTCATATTATATCAGCTTCCTTGTTAAACATTTTAATTATTTTGATCAGTACCTATTTCTTTAATTCTATTTGTTGGATTATTCGGTCTGTAGGATCATTTTAACAAACTTGTATGAGCTTATATGATTGCAATCGTCGGTAGTTTATTTGTTTCTACCGATTGTAGAATTTCTTCATTTCATCCAGTGTTGTTTGTGGTGGTTATAACCAGCCAGTTTTATTCTTTAATGTTTGATCTCATAACTGCTAAAGATCTGGCAGTATCACTTTACTGCACATTACAATTAACGAAAGCTATAAGGGAGCTAATTTCCAATATAAAAACACGTTCATCATTTTTTGTCTATGAAATGAGAAGAGAACGGTTGGAATATATTGTGACAAATGGGAAAATTAAAGGATGAAGAGATAGAGGGACGCAAAGATAAAAGATACAAGGCGGCTTAAGTGAATGTTTAGCAGAAGGTCAACAACAGAAATGATCAATAACTGTCGAGATCGAAAGTTGTGGAGAGACATGATCACCCACTCCAGCAGGCATCGCACTTGATGGTGATGATCCAATGAACATCGAAGTTCTGCTTTTATGTCCCCAGATACTGTAATTAGCAGAAGTTTTATTTAACAAATGTCTTGTGATAGATAAGCGGTCGGGATTGTTCGTATCGGTAAGGAAGAGGGACATCAATGAGGAGAAATGAATAAACGTGAAGGGAAATACATTTCTTGAGGTCACGTTCAACGATAAGAGTGGTCTAGTAATATCAAACACTATAAAGTCATGAAATATTACAAGCCGAGGTGCAACAATTGTCATGTCGGATGCTGGATTCATAGTTACAAGTCTCCCAGTGAACGAGTAGGAGGGACATTCATGAAAGAGATTCCACACATTCATCTGACCTGTCGAGCTACTGTCTTAGGTTTGAAGAGCTCGAGAGTTCACAGGTTAACTTCCACATTATCTCCATTGTAAGATGTCACTTATTTATGGTGTATCTTTACTTTGTTTATTTGTTACTAAATTAAACAAGTTCTGACACATTTTTGTAAAGTTAAGTTCTCATATCTTTTATGTTTACTAGATTAAACACATATGTGGGTAATACCTTGACACATTATCATCACTTTCATACATTATCATCACATTCATAAAAATCATCGTGTTCTAGATACTAAATTCATATTCTATTTTTAACTTTTAGTTTCAGCATTTATTAATCACGTTTGCTTCTTAGGTTCAGCATTATCAGCGTGTTATAAAACACAAAAGAGAGAAATAAAATTAATAACAAAGTATGTACATTACAAAATTGTGTCTCATAGTTCTGGAAGTTCACAAAATATTTGTCTACTTTTCCATCAAAATGTGTTTGTTCTAAGTTCTGGAAGTTCACAAAATATTTGTTTACTTTTCCATCAAAATGTGTTTGTTCTAAGTTCTGGAAGTTCACAAAATATTTGTATACTTTTCCATCAAAATGTGTTTGTTCTAAGTTCTGGAAGTTCACAAAATATTTGTCTACGTTTCCATCAAAATGTGTTTGTTCTAAGTTCTGGAAGTTCATCAAATATTTGTTTACTTTGTCCTCAAAAAGACTCATTAGAATATACGGAATATTCGTCACGTGATATATATATATAATTTTAGATTGTGTCCTGTATCATTAGCGTCGATAAAATATGGAGGTGACGGTTAGGTGGGGGTAGATAGAAATAGATAAGAGGGAATATGTTCTTATTTTGTAGACTTCAACGTTCTACAATATTTGCTACAAAATGGTACCGTGGCAAATACTTCACGATGTCTTAGTTGCGACCGGCAAAAAAAAAAAACATAGAACATGTATTACGGTATTATTTTGTAAAGATGTGAGATAGACTAGTCGCAAGCTAGACATTTAACACACAGTAATTTAGATTTATAATTCACGACAACCCGCACAGTGCACCATCGACTAGAGCTAAAATAGCTTGGAGGCATGTGCACATTGATGGTGGACACCAACGCTACCTTAGTCACGTCAATTACAGTCACAGTCTAAGTGGACACTTTACTGACATTTGAGAATAAATCAATAAAATGGAGGTCGCTGCATCATAAACGAATTATTATTTTCAAAGTGTAGACTATTACTGAATAAATTGCTGACAGTCGATGTAAATTGCTGACAGTCGATGTAAATTGCTGACAGTCGATGTAAATTGCTGCTATTATTGTACTCGTAGCTCACCGCTAGTGACATGTCGGCGACGTTTCCTCTAAACTTCACACATTATTTGACGACAACGAAAAGAATAAAAAGAGGACATGATCTATGTTTTGTTTAGAGTAATTGAAATAGCGCTGTCATTTTGGTCTACACAAGAAGCAGTAAAAGATGAAAATTAAGCGTTTGACTGCAGAAACATGTCAACAATAATAGATGTTCGTCACATCAGGGCTCTCGCTAGACGTGTCTAATGTTATCACACACGTTATCATCAACTCACAAATAAAACAACATTAGAAACGTCTCAAACATCATTAACTCACAAATAAAACAACATTAGAAACGTCTCAAACATCATTAACTCATAAACAAAACAACATTACAATCGTCTCAAATATCATTAACTCACAAATAAAACAACATTAGAATCGTCTCAAACATCATTAATTCACAAAACAAAACAACATTAGAATTATCTCAAACATCATTAACTCACAAATAAAACAACATTAGAATCGTCTCACTCGTTAAGAACAAAATGAGTAGCAGATTAACATTAGTGGCAAGGATTTAACTTGACGCATATAACAAATAATGGAGTCAAGACAAAGAAATGCCCATAAATGCATCCAATTGCGAAGCTGCAATGAAGTTAATTGTGAGGAGAAATGAAAACAAAATAGATACAGAAAAAAAGAAAAAAACGTATGGTTAAAGCTATATATAACATGATGACAACAAAAAGCAGAACGACGCTGTCCTCTTGTTAAGTGAAGATTTAACCATGCTGGTATACCGTTTTTTTTTCTCATTTCTTTTCCCTATAAAAATAATGGCTGGAAACCAAAAGTTAACTTCACATAACATTGATAGAATATGAATGACAATCTCAATAGAACAAAACTCAAACGGAGAGTTGAATCAAGTTATAAGAACTTGTCATTCGATAAATTAAGTACAGAAAGCACACACTGAAACATGCAACATGTACATGAGAAAGAAGCCACACAAAATTAACGTTTAAAAAAAATGTCCAGTTGCATGCTGTATCGTGTAAATGCTCGAAGCGGAGCGGAGACGGGACAGAATGTTTCCGCATGATGATACCAATGTTCTTTTGGCCGGAATAGTAATAGTTTTTGGCTATGGATTATAGTTTTGACAATGAAGTATATAGTCTTTACAATGAAGTATAGTCTTTACAATGAAGTATAGTCTTTACAATGAAGTATAGTCTTTACAATGAAGTATAGCCTTGACATTGAAGTATAGTTTGGGCAATGGAGTATAGTCTTGACGATGAAGTATAGTTTTGGCGTTGAAGTATAGTTTTGGCAATGGAGTATTTCACAACAGAAAGGCATTTGCTACGTAGTGCATAAAGACTGATCTATGGATGTAAATCATGGACAATAGGACACCAAGCAAAAGGAAAAATTGGAGGTTAATATTAATGTAGTTTTTACAGTAGCATGTTGAGAATAGCATGGACAACTTAAAAGAAGTGTGGAGATTTTATAAAGAAGCATGAAGCTAATTTCCTACAAAAAACGGAAACAATCCCTATTGTTTGGGGCCATGTCAATGGAACAGCTGGGATTTGATGATAGAACTGGAAAAACTGTGGAAGAAGAGATAGAAAGAAACAGAAAGAAACGATATTAGATAGGTTGAAAGCAGGATTTGGAGGAAGTCAACAAAACGAATGAAATAAATGTTGCTTCAGTTAAATCCTACCTGCCTTATTGTCTATTTAACATGTAGCCAGCAGTTACGTAAATCCAGACCACCGTTTCTTTCTGCCATTTTCACATCAGTGTTTAGCTTTCGTGTTTATATTTCTTTATTTATTTTAGAATAGTATTTACTAATCGTGTTGATCTGTTTATAAATTTTGTTTTGTACCTGATGAGGCTTTTGCCAAATCGTCGTTATTTGTCTTGTCTCTATACTAATTTAGCTGTTAGATTGAGTTTTATATTCATTTACATCCTATGGCCCATTGCTTATTATGGAAGTTTTATAATTTTAGTTGATCACGTGATTTAAGTTCTCTGTATACCGAGAGAACTGGGACAAAATGTTAGGGGGGGGGGGGATTACAATAAAAGGTAAGTAGACAGAATGTAGTGCTACGGATCTAATCTCAAGATCACCTCGAACATTCTTTACACCTTTGTGTTGCCTAGCAGTTGATGACCCCAATCTGGTTTACACAATAGGCAAAGTGTCCGTCGCTGAGTTAATGGAGACTGCTTTCATCGCTTTTCTGTCTTCTTCCAACGTATTTCTGCTTTGAATAACACGAATTAGGCACACATATTATTGATTAAAAGCAGAAATACGATGGAAGAAGAAGACAGAAAAGCGATGAAAGCAGTTGAATAACAAAAATTAGACACAGATATTAAATAAACTCTATATATCAATACATAATGTCTAAGAAAATAACAGCTGCTGAAGTTATCCCGCCTGTTTCCTTACTGGGCGCCAACAAAGCCCTGATTTTAGATGTTAACTATGACATGATGTCATTAACATTGACATGGGGCTGGCATGACATTTGACAAAGTAAGTGATGGAAATATTCTTCTTAAAATAATTAAGGTTTCTGAAACAAAGACAATGATATTTATAGCACACTGTATATCTTGTGGTGTTGATATCTAGCGCACTGTAGATCTTGTGGTGTTGATATCTAGCGCACTGTAGATCTTGTGGTGTTGATATCTAGCGCACTGTAGATGTTGTGGTGTTGATATCTAGCACACTGTAGATCTTGTGGTGTTGATATCTAGCACACTGTAGATCTTGTAGTGTTGATATCTAACACACTGTAGATCTTGTGGTGTTGATATCTAACGAACTGTAGATCTTGTGATGTTGATATCTAGCGCACTGTAGATATTGTGGTGTTGATATCTAGCGCACTGTAGATCTTGTGGTGTTGATATCTAGCGCACTGTAGATCTTGTGGTGTCGATATCTAGCACACTGTAGATCTTGTGGTGTTGATATCTAGCGCACTGTAGATCTTGTGGTGTTGATATCTAGAACACTGTAGATCTTGTGGTGTTGATATCTAGCGCACTGTAGATCTTGTGGTGTTGATATCTAGCGCACTGTACTGTGTATGTCACGTGAACAATGTCATGTTTAACTTCTTTCTACCACGTATTGAGACTCTCTCAGGTAGAATCACAGGTAAATGAGGTCGCTCTTTAAAGGCGGATCTGGATGAAGAATTTGCAACCGACAGCGGGAATAGGAAGCTGAAACCTTGGACGTGACGTCTCTACAGTCAGGAAACGAAACGTCATGAAAATAGGGGTGAGTGGGGGGGGGGGGGGGGAAGCAGAAGCGCAAGGTCGGCGTACCATCATCTGACCAAGACCTAGCAGTTCTAATTCCTCTTGGTCCCCCCTGGTAACAGTCTGCGTCAAAACAGACTGGCTAACAGAAGCTAGGATCGCCATGTTCCCTGTAGTGGTGGCTGTTACTGATATAGAGGACCCAGTATTGCAGTACTTCTGGCTGGACTAGTAGTTTCCCAGCATAGCCTGGGATAGACGAACTCCAACCTCTCCAGTAAGAGCCGGGAATGTCAAGAAAGCCATTACGACCCGCCATATCTTATGAGTCAAAGGACAACATGCTCGCATCAACTCGTGGCATGACGTCAACAACAACAGTCAGGAAACCCGACGTCCATGTGCACGTTCAATGTTCTATGCGATCTGTAAAACAAAAAGTGTTATTCTGTTTTCATTTCTCTCGTTACAGAAGAAACTTGAGATATGACATTAAGACAAGCTGGCTCTGTTACGTACATTGGTAGCGTGTTGTGAGTAATAAGAAGCATACGAACAGTACATTCCGATAGCTCACTAGCTATCATTAAAGCAGTCCGAAGCTTCACATAGCTCACTAGCTATCATTAAAGCAGTCCGAAGCTTCACATAGCTCACAACATTTGCGATTTCCTCCTTATTTTTCTGCAACATTTCTGATTACGTCCACCGCACTCTTTATTGCGAAGTTTCACTCATATTCCCCCTCCCCCACTCTTTACTGCGAAGTTTCACTCATATTCCCCCCCCACTCTTTACTGCGAAGTTTCACACATAATCCCCCCCACTCTTTACTGCAAAGTTTCACTCATATTCCCCCCCCACTCTTTACTGAGAAGTTTCACTTATATTCTCCCTCCCCCACTCTTTACTGCGAAGTTTCACACATATTCTCCCTCCCCCACTCTTTACTGCGAAGTTTTAATCATATTCCACCCCCTCCCTCCACTCTTTACTGCGAAGTTTCACTCATATTCCCCTCCCCCACTCTTTACTGCGAAGTTTCACTCATATCCCCCCCCCCCCACTCTTTACTGCGAAGTTTCACTATTATCCCCCCACTCTTTACTGCGAAGTTTCACTCATATTCTCCCCCCCACTCTTTACTGCGAAGTTTCACTCATATTCTCCCCCCACCCACTCTTTACTGCAAAGTTTCACTCATATTCTCCCTCCCCCACTCTTTACTGCGAAGTTTCACTCTTATTCTTCACCCACTCTTTCTCGTGTGCCTCTTCCCATTTTCTCCAATTCACTTTTTCCGTTCATGACCTCTGGGTTTCTCGTTTACGACAATATTTCTCACAGACCATCATTTTGCCTCGTTATATAGCTCGCTTTCTGTGTCTCTTATTTAACTATCCCTCTCTCACACATGTTCGTCGTCTCTCAAGTCCCCATTAACTAACGTACAAAGTGAGTACTTGAATCACATTTTAAAATAACTATTTATGGTATTTACATTACTAAGCATTGTTTTCAGAAACATCACTATTTAAAAAAAATATAATCCTTCATAAGTATCAATCCTTTCATTCCCTTGACTATTCTGTCTGGTGTACATGATTCACTACTATCACATGTAATTGCTTTTGACCTTTCTGACAAACATGGAGCGGAAGTTCATGCCACTGTAATGTTCTTGTTTGGAACATATTGACCTCAAATTGACATATTGTCTCCAACTCTGACATTCAATCAATCAACGCTTTGTCTTGCACTTTCCAAATCGTGAGCCGCGGGCATGTTCTCTGTATCCATTCCCATAATTCAACATGTTTTACTATGTCCTTACAGTCTTGGTCAGTTGTATTGAGGTTCCCCTTATTTCTCTTCAGTATTTCAGGCTCGTAATAGTTCGTAATTTCTTTGTACAATCATGGATCGCCACAACATTAGAAATAACGACAACTACACCAAGGCATTTGATAAAGTAAAGCACCAAGAAATAATCAAAATTTTAGAAAGCATTTACGTAGACCGCAAAGATCTAAGAATAATAAAGAACATGTACAGGCAACAAACAGCGGCCATAAGAACTGGAAACCAATTGGGAATGTTTCAACAAATAAAACAGGGTGTTGGACAGGGTTGTGTGCTGTCACCAGATTTGTTTAATATTTATAGTGAGATTATTTAAGATCCATAAGGGGCATGCCTGGAATAACAATTGGAGGTCATAATATAAATAATCTAAGGTATGCTGATGATACAGTCTTAATCGCTAAGAGTGAAAATGAGTTACAAGAAATGTTGGACATTATAGTGAAAGAAAGCAGCAACAAAGGACACAGCCTTAATAGCATAAAGACAGAAGTAATGGTAACAACAAAGAAAAAGACATCACCTCAGTGCAAAATAAAGACAAGTGGAACAATATTAAAACAGGTAAATGAATTTAAGTATTTGGGAACTTTGTTAACCTCAGACGGAAGATGTACAAAAGAGGTGAGATGCAGAATGGCTCAGGCAAAAGCAGCATTCCAAAAATGAGGAAGATACTATGCAGTCAATTTTTGACAATAGAAACAAGAAAAAAAGTTCTTAAGTGTTATGTAGAGCCAGTCTTAACATATGGATGTGAATCATGGACAATAGGACAACAGACAAGAAAATCACTGGTGTCTGTAGAAATGTGGCTTTACAGAAGAATGTTGAGAATACCATGGACAGCTAAGAAGAGTAATGATGAGGTTCTGAGAGAGGTCAAAGCAAAAAGAGAACTAATTTCCAATATTAGGAAGAAACAATCATCTTTGTTTGGCTTGTAATGAGAAGAGAACAACTGGAATATATTGCAACAACTGGAAAAATTGAGGAACAACGAAGAGATAAAGGGAAGTATAGAGAAAAAATACCAGACAGCTTAAGAGAATGGTTTGGCAGAAGGTCAACAACAGAAATGATAAATAACTGTCGAGATCGAAAGTTGTGGAGAGACATGATCACCTAAGCCAGCAGGCCCGATACTTGATGATGATCTATTAAAAGATAAGGTTTCCAAATCTTGCAGCTTATTTTTAAATGTCACAATCGACACTTTCTGCTTGTCATCATCATCATTGAGTGCCGCCTCCGCATCGAAGGTTGGCTACCATGGAGCTCCATTCCGCTCTGTCTCTTGCTTTGATGGTGCTCGTTGTCATAGGCTGATTTGTCCATCTTTTAATGTTACCCGTCACGTTAGTCTTGGTCTGCCTCTTTTACTTTGTATTTCCCCTTTCAAGATTACTTTTAGCAGGATGCCGTGTCATTTAACATGCCCGAACTCATTTGTCTTGTTTGAATTGTGTTTAGTAGTTTTCTTTTCATTTTTAGTTGTTCTAAGACGTCATTCGATGATGAGTTCGTTCAATTTTTCTATAAATCCACATTTCAAAGGCTTCAATTATATGTCCTTTTTTCTTGTCTAATGTCCATGTTTTTGCACCATACAGGAATGTTGAGAAGGTATAACATTTTGCTATTCTTAGTTTCAGCCCTCGTGTTATTTGTTTTCATGTTAGTATATTTTTAATGAAATTAAAATTAATTTTTGCCAATCCAATTCCTTTGTTTATTTCAGTTGTACATTTTCCATCACTGGTTATAGTATGTCCAAGGTAGTTGTAGCTCTGATCTGTCTCTAGTTCTATTCCTGCAACTTTGATATTCACTTGTAGGTTTTGAGTTTTATCTTTAAAAATGTGCTAAATGTATAGATTGAACAATCTTGGTGATAGGATGCATCCTTGTCTTACTCCTCTTTTTAATTCAATAGGTGTAGTGTTCTCTTTGTTATATTTTATTATTGCTGTTTGCTCCCAGTAAAAAATACATATTAGGCGTATGTCTGTGTCATCTAGATGTATATCTTTTCGGCAGTCTATAAGTTGGTTATGATGTATTCTGTGAAAAGCTTTGGTGTAGTCTATGAAGTAGGCATGTTTTGGCTTGTTTACTTCTGTGTACCTTTCGATAAATGTCCTCATGCAGAATATTGCTTCTTTTGTCCAACAGTTTTTTCCTAGATCCAAATTGTTGTTGTGCTGTTAAGTGAAACAAATAAAAACTAATCAAACACACAAACTATTACCAAAACAACGGTTAGACGTAAGTTGCGAGAGTTACGTCATTACGTTTCAATAATAGACGCAAAATGTGTCTCCCGATGAGATGTAGGAATGGGAATAAGTATCTAGAGAGCACAAGCTCAATATAACACCGATGAACTCTCTATGTCACTTCTTTTGGCATACACTTGTTGGACAAGACATTTTTATTTTCTGAATTGCTATTTTTCTTTGCACTATTCAAGGAGCCGTGATAGCTCAGTGGTTAGTGCACTGGACTACAAAGAACAAGAGGTCAGGTTCGATACCAACCGACGGCTTCCGGGTTCACCCAGCGTTAAATCGGTACCAAATTTTTTTCTCGGAAAGTAAAGCGGCACGGGCGTAATGCCGACCATATTACCCAACAAATCCTGTACCGAAGGTCATTAAAAATTATGGTCACGAGCACCATATTCCCAATACGTCACTTGGTGTGACGGGGCACTGTACTCTTTTTACTTATGGTGCATTTAATTTACACTATACAGTAAGTAAGTCATTGCCACCGACAATCAAATAATATTGTGGTCTTTATTAGTGAGTAAATATCATTAACATAAGTGACTTGACTCTCCCTTCTTAACCTACACAGCCACTTCATCAGGAAGTGGTCACGGTAAAGGTCATCTATGCATGTTACTGCCTAGGATTAACTCAAGAACGCCCTCCTCAATGAGTGGCTAAGATAGACTGTCTTTTGTGACTGCATAGTAACATCATCCATCAGTCAAATGGAGTTTTTCTCATGAATAGCTCACTATGTCTATTCACAGCTTCTTGGACTCTTTCTCATGAATAGTTAACTATAGCTTATCAGCTTCCCGAACTCGGGCGTGGAGATCTGCCTGGCACATTAACAGGACTCACATAATTGACACAAGGATGCATGGACACCAAGATACACTTGAAGAATTAGGTGCTATGTTTTATTACAGGACAACACTAAAGTCCCCGTGAAAGACTAAGCTTATGTACAAAGGAAACAGTCTTAATCTACCCCTCATTGATGAATCACTATCTTTGGTCTATGAGAACAACATGTTTTATCTAATTATCTAAAATCATCTAAAAAAAAAACAATTCATCATCATTGATTACCGTCTCCGCAACAAAGGTTGGCTACACAGCGCCATTCCATTCTGTCTCTTGCTTTGATGGTGCAGGTTGTCATAGGTTGACTTGTCCATCTTTTGATGTTATTCGTCCATATTAATCTTGATCTGTCTCTGCCTCTTTTACCTTGTATTTTCCCTTCCAATATTACTTTTTGTAGGCTGTTGTGTCAGTTAACATGACCCAAAAAATTTCATTTGTCATGTTCTAATTGTGTTTAGTAGTTCTCTTTTCATTGTTAGTTGTTTTAAAACTTCATCGTTTGTTTTCTTTTCTTTCCGTTCAATTGTACATATTCTTCTATAAATCCACATTTCAAAGGCTTCAATTTTCTGTTCTGTTTTCTTGTCTAATGCCCATGTTTCTGCACCATACAGGAATATTTAGATGTAACATTTTGCTATTCTTAGTTTTAGCCCTGGTGTTATTTGTTTTGATGTTAGGATATTTTTCATGGCATTAAAATTACTTTTTGCCATACCTGTTCTTTTGTTTATTTCAGTTGTACATTTTCCATCACTGGTTATAGTATGTCCCAGGTAGCTGTAGGAACTGTTTCTAGATGTATTCCTTCAACTTTGAAATTATTTGTAGGTCTTGAGAATTTTCTTTGTTTATGATCATAGTTTTAGTCTTTTTGATATTCATATCTCGTCCATATTTTTTGCTTGTCATGTTTATTTAATTAAGTAATTGTTGTAGATCTTTATGATGTTCTGCTAGTAGAACAGTATCATGAGCATATCTTAGGTTATTGATGATCTTTTTACCTGGCTCATTAGGCTTATTGTTCTAAAATCACTGCAATAAATTGCACCATTATTTTTATGCAATGAAAGTTGATGTTTTAGTTTATTTGGTATAAATCCTGTATGGTATATGTCATTGCATATGTCTGTGATCACTTCAAAGCCATAATAGTCTAGTGCCTGTATCATCTCTATCTGTATATTGTCTGGTTCTGCTGTTTTTCCCTTTTTCATTGTTTTTAAAGCTTTTTCTACTTCAGATTTCAGGATTTTATAGCTGGATGTACATTTTATAAATGGTTTTTGTGTCCCTTTCGTCATCAAATATAATTGTTATATTTTCCTGCCATCTGTCGATTATATCTTTGTTGTCTGTTAGCATTCTTCCCTCTTTGTTTGCAATACAACCGTTTCTGCAGCTTTTTTTCCAGTAGCCAGTCAATTCTGTTAATGATGCTTACTCTCTAATGAAAACAATAATTCTTAGTCTACTGTGGACGCCTGCTCTATCTTCGTCGGTTGGTAGTTTATTGTATTTTCACGTATATCTATGACATGATAGTTTATTGTATTTTCACGTATATCTATGACATGATAGTTTATTGTATTTTCACGTATATCTATGACATGATAGTTTATTGTATTTTCACGTATATCTATGACATGATAGTTTATTGTATTTTCACGTATATCTATGCCATCCATGTCGTGGCTACTTGTTCTCCCACCTGAAGTGCCCACTTCTACAACCTCATTGACTCTTGTCAGGTTTTCAGACAATTTTCTCTCCTTTTCTTGAACGCTTATCCTCAGGTAAACTGTCCTCATACACGGATGCTGACCTACAGCCTGTCTTCATGTAGCATTGTTCATCGCATGCAGCATTGTTCATCGCATTCAGCATTGTTCATCGCATGTAGCATTGTTCATCGCATGCAGCATTGTTCATCGCATTCAGCATTGTTCATCGCATGTAGCATTGTTCATCGCATGTAGCATTGTTCATCGCATGCAGCATTGTTCATCGCATGTAGCATTGTTCATCGCATGCATCATTTTAGGCTATGATTTTTTTTCATTCCTTCCTTCTGACTCGATCATATTTTGGTCTGATTCAACTCCTGATACATTTACTATATTTTTTATACCATTTTACTCATATATATATATGTATATATTGTTGTGCCATTTCTACTCAAATTATGTACATGAACTATAACATAAAAGTGTCTCTGTGTTTAGTCCTGATTTGCTACTGTATTTTCTTTTTATAAAACAAAAAACACTTTCCTCTTGCATTCATCACCTCTTGACGGTGAAATATTTGTTTTTCAGATACAGGTAGTTAAACTACCGAGCTGTTTTGTTTTCAGTATGATTTTTTTTTTATATTGTGTGGTATTTACACATAAAACATATGTTCACCTTTAGTTTTACATAACCCGAAATTTAGTGCAACAGCTACCAAAGACCTGATTAAATGTCTCCCTGTATTTAGAGCTCATCTTGTAGTAGAGGAAGATGTTGATGCTGGAGTTGATGGCGTCAAAGATGTAAACAAATGACCACAAACTATAATATGCGTTCACATTGACACCGTCAATGCTAAAGTTGGGATCAAAGAATGTTGCCATGGAAACAGCCGCACCTGGTATGTTGCACACAATTAAGACAGTAGCTATCATGGCTACCATGGTTACTATTTTACTTTCTCGATTGGACATTAATTCCTTTTTTGATGAATTTGTGTTTGCTGCCATGCGCCACTTGGATTGTCGTTTGAGCTGAATGACTAGAACCACCGTGACCACAATCACACCAAGGAATGACATTGAGCCGAGAACTGAGAACAAGATGAACGTCAAACCCTCCGCGCTACTTCTGTTCTCTGTAAACACTATCCCCAGTAAAGTCTTGTTCCTCCCTGGGTGGAATGTCCAGCCTATGTATGACGTCACGTACTCCGGTAGAAACGGGACGGCCATAAATAAGTAGATGGAGATCAGAATAATGACAGTTCTCCTGGAAGTGATGATTAGCTTGACCTTCAGAGGGACCATGATGCTCAGACATCTTTCTGCCGTGACGTAGACAGTTATCCAGGTCGTGGTTCTGCTGAAGTAAGCGCGCGGAAGTCCACAAATCATGTATATTATTTCTTGACACACAATGGAGACACCCGACTTTGTGAATAAAGGGTTAAAGAAAATAACACACTGCAACTGAATTATAAGAGCACAGAGGTCAGAGATGGCCAGCCCAAAAAAGCTGATGTTCATGGTGTTGCTAAATCCTTGTTTGTAGAAAACCACCATGTTCATCACGTTCGCTACAATACCGAATAGACTGATCGCGCTAGAAATAAACACATAGTTGACAGTGTCGTAGATCTCCCTGTCTGTGTCGCTGATTAGCACCAACGCTGTTCTACTACTGATGTTCCACATTTCTAAAACAAACGAAAGCACAGACACATTTCAGCTGCTGTATTTATTACGGTTTACATTTGTACAATGTAGATAGTCTTGGCAACAAAAAGGCAGCTCCTAAAAACCATCAGAAAGAAACAATCAACATTTTTTGGGCACATCGTGAGAAGATGAAAGTTGGAATACTTGGTTACAACTGGCAAAATAAAAGGAAAAACAGATCGCGGAGGACAAAGAGAGAAAATACTTGGTGGCTTGGTGTCATGGCATGGAAAGCAGTCAACAACAGAACTGATACGATGCACTGTAGATAGAAGATTGTGGAAGGACATGACCGCCTACGCCAACCGGTATGGCACGTGATGATGATATAATCTTGATGTCATGTGTACGTTCAGTGGTGTAAAATGGAGTAAGATGAGGATGTGCCGAATGTACCAGCTCTACCTTCTACTTAGCCCGTAAATGGGGACACATCGTCTACTCACTAACAAGCACCTGCTTGCAATTCATCATGACACTATTATATAATGATAACAAGATATGATCATTAAAAAACATGTACTGGCAACAAACAGCTATAAGACTTGACAGCCAAACAGTACGGTTCCAATATATAAATCATGGAGTCAGACAAGACCCTGTTCTTTCAAGGATTTTGTTTTCACTTTACAGCGAAAATATTATGAGATCAATCGAGGCCAAAGAAGGAATTGAAGTCAACGGTCACAACATAAACAATTTGTGATATGCGGATGACATAGTCTTAATAGCAGAGACAGAGAATGAACAACAAGAAATGATAGACATAGTAGCGAAAGAAGACAACAAGAAAGGTCTCAGTCTGAATAGTAAGAGAACAGAAGTAATGGTTATATCGAAGAAACAATCACCACCATCATGCAGCATAAAAATAAACAGGACAAATCTGAAACAAGTGCAACGCGTCAAATACTTGGGCACAATAATAACACCAGATGGAAGATGCACCACAGATATAAAAAGTAGAATAGTTGAAGCCATAATAGCGTTTCATAAAGTGAAAAATGTTTTATGTCGTAACAAGTCTATGTCAATAGAAGTGAGAAACAGAGTTCATTGGTGCTATATAGAACCAATTCTGACCTATGGAAGCGAAACAAGAACAGCAGACCAACAAATGAAAAGACGGTTAGAGGCCACAAAGATGGGATTTCTGAGAAGAATGTTGAAAGTTTCCTGGACAACTGAAAAGACCAATGAGGAAATTCTTAAGGAGGCCAACACAAAACGGGAGCTACTAAAAAACAAAAAGAAACAATCATCATTTTTCATTAACATCAAGAGAAGAAAAAAGTTGGAATACTTGGTTACAACTGGCAACATGTTCCCCTCTGTTACATCATATCAATGTTATTGTTGACTGTTTCCCCTCTGTTACATCATATCAATGTTATTGTTGACTGCTTCCCCTCTGTTACATCATATCAATTTTATTTTTTACTGTTTCCCCTGTTACATCATATCAATTTTATTGTTGACTGTTTTCCCCTCTGTTACATCATACCAATTTTATTGTTGACTGTTTCCCCTCTGTTACATCATATCAATTTTATTGTTGACTGTTTTCCCCTCTATTACATCATATCAATTTTATTGTTGACTGTTTTCCCCTCTGTTACATCATATCAATTTTATTGTTCACTGTTTTCCCCTCTGTTACATCATATCAATTTTATTGTTGACTGTTTCCCCTCTATTACATCATATCAATTTTATTGTTGACTGTTTTCCCCTCTGTTACATCATATCAATTTTATTGTTGACTGTTTTCCATGCCATGATACCAAGCTATCAAGTATTGTCTTTCGTTGTCGTCCTTTACCTCTTTTCCCCTCTAGAGGTTAAGATATAGCTTGGTATCATGGCATGGAAAACAGTCAACAATAAAATTGATTTGATATACTGTAGGTAGAAACCTGTGGGAGGACATGACCGCAAACTGGTAAGGCGCGTGATGATGATGATAATGGTATACACCTTTACAGATTGATGTTACTTTGTACATATCGATATTTTATAATAATTACCTGTCTTGTCACATTTCTACGCACAGATATAGACAACACAAAGAGCACATGACATAAGTATGTGCATTACTACCTAGCCCATGGTAGCTGAATGCGACGGTTCGGCTTTGGTTCGACTACCTTCAGCCAACCTGCTACAAATATCTTGTGTTGACAATTTGTGTAAGAACCGTAGTACTGCTAACCTATTTGTAATTATTTCTGCAGGTAAAGTGAGATCAAAAACAAATCTGGTCTGGAAGACTAAGTTCAGTATTGTTATGTTGAGATCTCATTACGTAGTACCACACCCACAGGTGATCACATGTCTCCACATCTCCCCGTCTCTACTATCACATGTCTCCACATCTCCCCGCCTCTACTATCACATTTCTCCACATCTCCCCGTATCTACTATCACATTTCTCCACATCTCCCCGTCTCTACTATCACATTTCTCCACATCTCCCCGTCTCTACTATCACATTTCGCCACATCTCCCCGTCTCTACTATCACATTTCTCCACATCTCCCCGTCTCTACTATCACATTTCTCCACATCTCCCCGTCTCTAATATCACATTTGTTATTGACTTCCGAACATTCTCCTCTTAAAATACGTTCTATTCCTTGCTCTGTCTTCCTGTGCTTCATCCTCGCAATATTTTTCAGTTTTAACAAAATATGCCATCTGTTTCCCTTCCGTTTACACCACCCACAATACATAGCGCCTTCCTCCTGTTGTTGGCAACAAATCGCTTGTTTAGTTTCTCTCTCTTGAGCTCCCTCGTTACTTCTATTTGTTAGCCTTTATAACATTTTAACATTCTTTTTTAAAACCACCTTATGTGACTTACGCATGTTGTATGTTATGGTGTCCTATCGCCCATGATTCACTTCACTTTCACAACACTGGATCTAAATGACAATACTGAACTATTTTCTTATTTGCATTGTCAATTGTGTGTGTGCATGATATCATCACTGTTCGTAATAGAACATTTGTCTAAACTATCGTGCAACTTCCTAGTTCCAGAACTATCAGATGTTAACCTCGTAATAGAACATTTGTCTAAACTCTAAACTATCGTGCAACTTCCTAGTTCCAGAACTATCAGATGTTAACCTCGTAATAGAACATTTGTCTAAACTATCGTGCAACTTCCTAGTTCCAGAACTATCAGATGTTAACCTCGTAATAGAACATTTGTCTAAACTATCGTGCAACTTCCTAGTTCCAGAACTATCAGAAGTTAACATCGTATTCATGTATTTCAATTCATTGACTTGTTTCAAAAGAGCAATAAAAATGTCACTTAAAAATCGAGTAAACATATTCCTTTTTAAAACGTGTTTGTGCTGTGTATGTTTGTAAACGTGTTTGTGCTGTGTATGTTTGTAAACGTGTTTGTGCTGTGTATGTTTGTAAACGCAATCTCGAGTACTCAATAGCCTGATATTATCTTTACTGAGACGAGTCTCGGTTCAAGTTCAAATCCAGAATCTATTTAACGTTTCGGCTTTAGTTTTCGTGAGCTTCATCATAGTAGTAGTAGTAGCCTCCGTCAGTCATAGTAGTAGTAGCCTCCGTCAGTCATAGTAGTAGTAGCCTCCGTCAGTCATAGTAGTAGTAGCCTCCGTCAGTCATAGTAGTAGTAGCCTCCGTCAGTCATAGTTGACAATGGATTTTTCGGCGCCTCTAGAAATGTTTTTTTTTCTTTTCTTTTCTTTCGTCGTGTATTCTCTTTCTCTGTGAATCTGTCTGCTTCTTGTTTGAGGTGAACCTTTAGAGTGTGTTTCCAGAGATTGCGGTCTGCAGCTATGTCTTCCCATGCTGCAGGGTTTATGTTCAGAGTCTTCATGTCGCGTTTACACACATCGACAAATCGAAGTTTTGGGCGCCCCTAGTTCTTCCACCATCTGCCAATTGTACGTAGAGTATATCTTTCGGTATGCGGCCATCTTTCATACTGTGTACATGGCCCAGCCAGGGTAAACTTCATCACGTTTTTCAAAATAGAAACACAAAAACTTCCTGATAGACGTTGTACTTCTCTGATTACGTTTGAAGGTTTAACATTCTCTGTCAAGCATCATCACTGCTGAATTATTGTGTCTAGACAGCATCCCGAGATCACACCAAATATTTAGATGACAGGAACAAATGCTCACCTTATTGATGCAGGTGAAACTTGAGCAAAACGTTTAGTAATGTTAACATCAAGGTTCATTTATCAACCTGAAGTAGGGTTGTGCCACCTACACTATGTATCAGTATTGTGTCACTACATTATGTATCTGTATTGTGTCACTACACTATGTCTCTAGATTGTGACACTACACTATGTATCTGTATTGTATCACTACACTATGTATCTGTATTGTGTCACTACACTATGTATCTGTATTTTGTCACTACACTATGTCTCTAGATTGTGTCACTATACTATGTATCAGTATTGTGTCACTACAATATGTATCAGTATTGTGTCACTACACTATGTATCTGTATTGTGTCACTACACTATGTCTCTAGATTGTGACACTACACTATGTATCAGTATTGTATCACTACATTATGTCTCTAGATTGTGTCACTACACTATGTATCTGTATTGTGTCACTACATTATGTATCTGTATTGGGTCACTACACTATGTCTCTAGATTGTGTCTCTACACTATGTATCTGTATTGTGTCACTACACTATGTCTGTAGATTGTGACACTACACTATGTATCAGTATTGTGTCACTACACTATGTCTCTAGATTGTTACACTACACTATGTCTCTAGATTGTGTCACTACACTATGTATCAGTATTGTGACACTACACTATGTCTCTAGATTGTGTCACTACACTATGTATCTGTATTGTGTCACTACACTATGTCTCTAGATTGTGACACTACACTATGTATCAGTATTGTGTCACTATACTATGTCTCTAGATTGTGACACTACACTATGTATCTGTATTGTGTCACTACACTATGTATCAGTATTGTGTCACTACACTGTCTCTAGATTGTGTCACTACACTATATATCAGTATTGTGACACTACACTATGTATCAGCATTGTGTCACTACACTATGTCTCTACATTGTGTCACTACACTATGTATCAGTATTGTGTCACTACACTATGTATCTGTATTGAGTCACTACACTATGTATCAGTATTGTGTCACTACAATATGTATCAGTATTGTGTCACTACACTATGTATCTGTATTGTGTCACTACACTATGTATCAGCATTGTGTCACTACATTATGTCTCTAGATTGTGTCACTAATCTATGTATCTGTATTGTTTCACTACACTATGTATCAGTATTGTGTCACTACACTATGTATCTGTATTGTGTCACTACACTATGTATCAGTATTGTGTCACTACACTATGTATCAGTATTGTGTCACTACACTATGTATCTAACTGGACTACTACGGACAAGAGGTAGGGTTCGATCCCAACCGACGGCTCCGAGTTCACCCAGCCTTAAATGGGTACCGGATTTTTTCTGGGAAAGTAAAGCAGCACGGGCGTAATACCGACCACATTACCCCAAAAATCATGTGCTGAAGGTCTGTAAAATATAGGGTCACTAACACCATATTTCCCTATACGCCGCCACTTGGCGTGACGGGGGGTACTTTACTTTTTTTTTTACACTATGTATCTGTATTGTGTCACTACACTATGTATCAGTATTGTGTCACTACACTATGTCTCTAGATTGTGTCACTACACTATGTCTCTAGATTGTGTCACTACACTATGTATCTGTATTGTGTCACTACACTATGTATCAGTATTGTGACACTACACTATGTATCAGTATTGTGTCACTACACTATGTATCTGTATTGTGTCACTACACTATGTATCTGTATTGTGTCACTACACTATGTCTCTAGATTGTGTCCCTACACTATGTCTCTAGATTGTGTCACTACACTATGTATCTGTATTGTGTCACTACACTATGTATCAGTATTGTGTCGCTACACTATGTATCTGTATTGAGTCACTACACTATGTATCAGTATTGTGTCGCTACACTATGTCTCTAGATTGTGTCACTACACTATGTATCTGTATTGTGTCACTACACTATGTCTCTAGATTGTGATACTACACTATGTATCAGTATTGTGTCACTACACTATGTCTCTAGATTGTTACACTACACTATGTCTCTAGATTGTGTCACTACACTATGTATCAGTATTGTGACACTACACTATGTCTCTAGATTGTGTCACTACATTATGTATCTGTATTGTGTCACTACACTATGTCTCTAGATTGTGACACTACACTATGTATCTGTATTGTATCACTACACTATGTATCTGTATTGTGTCACTACACTATGTATCTGTATTTGTCACTACACTATGTATCTGTATTATGTCAATACACTATGTATCTGTATTGTGTCACTACTATGTATTTATTGGTTATTATTGGTTATTGGTTATGGAAGGCCTCGGTTTCACAGCAAACGAACTATGTATTTGTATTGTGTCACTACACTATGTCTCTAGATTGTGTCATTACACTATGTATCTGTATTGTGACACTACACTATGTCTCTAGATTGTGACACTACACTATGTATCTGTATTGTATCACTACACTATGTGTCTAGATTTGCCACTACACTATGTCTCTAGATTGTGACACTACACTATGTCACTAGATTGTGTCACTAAACTATGTCTCTAGATTGTGACACTACACTATGTCTCTAGATTGTGACACTACACTATGTCTCTAGATTGTGACACTACACTATGTCTCTAGATTGTAACACTACACTATGTATCTGTATTGTGACACTACACTATGTATCTGTATTGTGTCACTACACTATGTATCTGTATTGTGTCACTACACTATGTATTTGTATTGTGACACTACACTATGTCTCTAGATTGTGACACTACACTATGTATCTGTATTGTGTCACTACTCTATGTATCTAGATTGTGACACTACACTATGTCTCTAGATTGTGACACTACACTATGTCTCTAGATTGTGACACTACACTATGTCTCTAGATTGTGACACTACACTATGTCTCTAGATTGTGACACTACATTATGTATCTGTATTGTGACACTACACTATGTATCTGTATTGTCTCACTACACTATGTATCTGTATTGTGTCACTACACTATGTCTCTAGATTGTGACAACACATTATGTTATTAGATTATGACAACACATTATGTCCCTAGATTGTGGCAATACATTATGTCCCTAGATTGTGGCAATACATTTTGTGGCAATACATTATGTCCCTATTTTGTGGCAATACATTATGTCCCTAGATTGTGACAACGCATTATGTCCTTATATTGTGACAACACATTATGTCCCTAGATTGTGACAATACATTATGTCCTTAGATTATGACAACACATTATGTCCCTATTTTGTGGCAATACATTAAGTCCCTAGATTGTGACAATACATTATGTCCTTAGATTATGACAATACATTATGTCCCTTTTTTGTGGCAATACTTTATGTCCCTAGATTGTGACAACGCATTATGTCCTTAGATTATGACAACACATTATGTCCCTAGATTGTGACAACACATTATGTCCCTAGATTGTGACAACGCATTATGTCCCTAGATTGTGACAACACATTATGTCCCTAGATTGTGACAACACATTATGTCATTAGATTGTTACAATACATTTTGTCCTTAAATTGTGGCAATACATTATGTCCTTAGATTGTGCAGTTCACACAGGAGAATAAAGACTCGATATTGAAAAAGATCATTTTGCTCTTTTTATGTTAACATTTGATCTCATTTCCTGACAATTTCTTTGTTGAGTCTATAGTAAACCTATTGTTTGTGACTGCAATCAATTCATGATTAACCTGTCACACATTTTGTTTATCATTAATATTCATTATCACTTATTATTATCTTACTTTGTAGTTTTAGCGCTCATGACGAAAAGAACAATTACTTGAAGTACATATCTATATGTGTATGCTTATGGTGTTTTTCTGTTTGGTCGGAGAAAAAGTAATTATTGTATTTTTTTTACTTTCTGCATGTAGCCACTGCTTTTAGTCTTCATTTCAAAGAAACTACAATCTAATACAGCAGAAAATAAACCCCCCTCCGCCCTAGGGATGGGTATCAAAATATTCTTGGAGAAGACAGATGTAAGCAGAGATGAAGACCTATGCTCCACAGGGAGTTGAACGTGTTTGATGAAGACCTATGCTCCACAGGGAGTTGAAAGTGTTTGTTGAAGACCTATGTTCTACAGGTAGTTGAAAGTGTTTGTTGAAGACCTATGCTCCACAGTGAGTTGAAAGTGTTTGTTGAAGACCTATGCTACAAAGGTAGTTGAAAGTGTTTGTTGACGACCTATGCTCCACAGTGAGTTTAAAGTGTTTGTTGAAGACCTATGCTCCACAGGGAGTTGAAAGTGTTTGTTGACGACCTATGCTCCACAGGGAGTTGAAAAGAAAAAGAAAGACGGGTTTCTTCGAGAACAGACGAATATATCAAATAAATGTCTAACCTTGACCCTGACCAATAAAAACACAAATGAGCCTCAAGAGATGTAGGCCTATATACTTTTTGGGGTGAATTAATTCAAAACTGGATCAGTTGGTGTGACCGTACAAATTGACTAATAGTCATGTTTTTTTCCAGCTTCGTACATTTATACTTACAATTTATTCTAAAGAAATATATAAAAATATGAATAAGGTCTGTAAAATAAAGGCGCAATAAAACTTTCAATTATTATTTTACATTGCCAAAATGAACAGATAGCGTCCATGTTGCTATTTTTACAGGAAAAGTACAAGAATATCATCTAAAATGATACGCCTTTAGTTGTATTTTTGATTATAGATTGACGTCAACGATCCAACATTTAATAATTGAGAATAGCTGCTCAGTCCCTGCCATAGTCGCTTTACCACGACAACTGTAACAGCCTGGGGACATGCACGCAACGGATCTACGGTTCCGTAAATCTTGGTTTTCATTTACACTCATTATTGTAACCGCTGAATATTGAAAGTAGGCACGAGGCAATCAAAGTAATTGTAAAATTCCAAAATTAGACGTCTCAACTAATCTCTTTACTGACAGATTGTAGATAGTTCACAGTTGAAAATATGGACGTTAATTATTCACTGACATTACCGATTTTGTAATACAAACAATACCACAGCCGACCTAAGCTTTGAGACATTACAAAGCCTAGCGAAAGTTGCTAAAATGTGATCCAAACTATATGTGCATATAAGATTAAGATTGTGCAGTGAACGCCCGGTCGTTATCAGATGTAGTTTAACTGCTGTTTAGTGAAGGTCTTAGTTTGAACCACCCAATCTGTACTTCATCTTTTGTCCACCAGTCTGAGATGCAACCGTGACCACGTGATGCAACAGTGATCGTGTTGTTGCATTCTCTGAAGGTTTACAAACAGCCGCCTTGAGGCCAATAGTTCGCCACGTCTCCATCGCTGAATATAAAGACTATGAAGTCTCCTTGAAAATCCCAAGTTAACTTGTTTGACCAGCCCCGTTTCCTCATTAACTTCTATAATCCCTCTCTGTTTGCTGTGTCCAAACCTCTGTAGCCATGTAGTTATCACACTGTCGTTGCTGACCTTTCCTATAAAGATGTCGGGCTGCAAATTCGGTGTGCAGAACGAACTGAAATTATTAATTCTTTATATATCCTGTAATTGTTTATATTTGTTAAGCCAGTGCCTTGATCTGCTATCATGGCTACCATTGTTACTATTTTCTATCCCAAGCGGAAATGGCTTTAAGTTTAACATTATCATTCTTTGCTGTCACGCACCATTTTAATGTTTGTTTCAGCTGGAAGACTAGAACAACGGTGGCCACAATCACAGCAACGAAGAACGTGGCGCCGAGAACTGGGTACAGAATGAATGCTTGACCTTCTACGCTGCTTCTGTTCATCGTGAACACCATCGCCAGCAAGGTCCTATTTCTCTCTGGGTAGAACTTCCAGTCCAGGTAAGAGGTCGAGTACTCAGGTAGAAAACGCCGTGACCATAATGACGTAGATGAGAATTAAAATAACTACAGTCCTCTCGTGTGTGATGATTAATTTGACCGTCAGAGAGAATATGATGATCAGACATCTTTCTGTCGTGACGTAGACAGTTATCCAGGCTGTGGTCCTGCTGAAACAAGCGCTAGGCATGACGTTTAATATGTATGTTACCTCTTGGCCAAAGATTTGATACGCGCGATTTTGTGAATAAAGTAATAGTCACATTACCGAACAGACACGTTACCGAACAGACACATTACCGAACAGACACATTACCGAACAGACACATTACCGAACATACACATTGGACGGGAAATAAACACAAGTTGAGAATGTCGAAGATTTCCTGAGTGTGCAGCTGGTTAACCTCGATGGCGTTCCCATGCTGATGTCGGCCATTGCAGAAAAATGTATGAAGGTCGCATGCGCACACACGTCGCACGCAGGCAGGCACGCACACACACACACACACACACACACACACACACACAATAATGCGCTCTGAGGCCACAGTAACCTGTTTTGGTCTGACTATCTTGCTGTCTGCGCATTCTGTCATTCCCTAGCTAATATTTTCCCTACAGCACTCTCCATTATGTTTTCCTAGGAGCCAATGGTGGGGTGTGCTAAACACTCCAAGGTATGGTGACAGCTTTACAAATAAAGAACACAACACAATACTGACGTTTCGGCCTGTGGCCTTCTTCAGAATACATGGACAACGACAACAAGCGTGAAGCACAATTACTACATGTTAGATGATAAAGTGGAGGGCGAGGAAAGTAGGATGCAAAAATAAGAAAAGAGAGAAATGAATTTTACATGATGAGAGGTATGATGGGCGTCAAAATATATAAAATAGAAAAGAGAGAGAAAAATGTATAATAAATTGTACTTAGCTGAGCTCAGAGCAGGGAGCAGGAAAACTGTAATCCGTGCTGAAACCAGTCGGAATGACTAAATGACTAAAAGCGCAGAGAACGTGTATAGAAAGCAACACGTGACAAAGACAGGTCAGTAAAGAGGGCAAAAAGGATCAAATTTCGGGAAAACCAAAAAGGGGGGGGGGGAAAGGGGGCATAGACGAGGATACTCCTGGGACACAACAAGCAATACATATAAATCACTCAACAATGGAAGTGAGAGATAACGCGAGAGGTTAAGAGAAAGAAATAGAATGACACGACAAAGTAGTAAACTAGGCAGTGGGTGAGAGAGATGGACTCTACAGAATGGATGGCCTCGAACTGAACGAGTTGAGAGGTAGGTCAACGAAAGGAAGGATTGGATACTGGAGGAAGAGATACGGTGAGGAAGAATAATAAAGCCGGTATAATGAGAAGGGCGATAGAGGGGTGGTCCGGAGGAAGTTAGTCTATCGGGAGGTAGGGAAGTATTGGAGGAGGAGGTATGGAGAGGAGGGATAAGAAGCAGGTATGTGAAAACTGGATAGGGGGAGAGGCGGTAGGTCAGAAGTGAATGGAAAAGAGAAAGTCTGGAAGAAGTGGAGCAATAGGGGATGGTGTGCAAGAGGTATGAACCATAGGAGGTAAAGAAGTAGGGAAATGATAGAACAAAGGGGGGAATGAAAGTGGGCATCAGGATAAGGGGGATACTGGAATAGTAGGTATAGATGAGTAGTGACTACAAGTTAATAGAGAGGAGAGGGGTGAGCTAGGAGTAGATCAGCAGAGGGGTGGTAGGAAGGACGAGGGACAATAGAGGTGGGCAGAGAGATCGTACGTACAGTCCAGGTGGAGAGGTGATATAGTGATAAAGAGGTAAAGGACATGAAGATAGTCAGAAGAGAAAAAGGTGTAGGGAGAGGGGGGGGGGTTTAGGAGGAAGAAGGCAAGATGGGGGTTACTCAAAGAGGATATGAAAAGCAGGGATGGACGAGGAGTAGAGGACCCAAGAAGAGAAATAGGAAGAGAGGTCCATAGGTAGGAGGATGGAGTCGGAGGCAGGAGGGTCCTCAGAGGGACAGGGATACATTGATGCCACGAGGGGTGAGGCAGCCCCAACGAGCGATCAGACGGTGCTCAAGAGTGAGCCGACTGTGGTGATCAGAGGAGCATGATACTAGGCCAGTTACCAAGACATCAGTCTTACCTCGATGGCCCCTCGAGTTAAAGTGGGCTGCTACAGGAGTGTCCGCTTCTTGGGTGATGTCATTCAAGTGTTCACGGCACCTATCGCCGATTCTGCGACCAGACTGACCGATGTAGGTCAACTTGCATCGCTTACAGATGATGGCATAAATGATGTTCCGCGATGTGCAAGTGAATCCCTCTCTGATCTCGAAAGGACCATTAGGGAAGAGGACAGTGTCGGTCTGGAGAACGTGGTCACAAGTTTTACATACTCTCCGGTTGCAGCGGATAGTGCCTCGATGGCTGAAGTGGTCAGCAGGAAGACGGCCCCTGACAAGAAAGTCTCGGAGGTTCCGGTCACGTCTAAAGGCCACTAGTGGTGGGTCAGGGAAGAGCAGACGAGTAGTAGGGTCAGATCGAAGAATAGGGAGGTAGCGGTGGATGGTCCTAATAGCGGCGTAGTGGTGAGGGTGATGGGTGAGAGCGAGCACTACTCTATCAGAGGGGGGATGAGTAAAGGGGGTAAGAGCAGACTGACGTGAAGTGTGGAGAACTCGACGCAGGGCAGGGAGGAGAGCTGATTCAGGATAGAGACGTCGGCGGAAGAAATCAAGCATAAGGTGGGCATTGTGAAGGAAATCTTCGTCGTCTTGGCAAAGGCGACGAAGTCTGAGAAGCTGGGAATAGGGAAGAGAGTTCTTGCAGGCTGTAGGATGAGAGGAGTCGTAGCGGAGGAAACTATGGGAGTCAGTGGCCTTGTAGAAGACCGAGGTGAGAAGATGAGAGGTGCCCAAGGAGACTAGGATGTCCAGGAAAGATACGGAGGAGGTGGAGATGTGGAAGGTGATGTGGATAGAGGGGTGGAAATGTCCGACATATTCGATGAAACGGGAGATCTCATCTTCTGGAAGGTCAGACAGACCAATGCAGTCATCAATGTACCTACGATACATGAGGGGAAGAGGGCCCTGGTAGGTATGGATGATTTGGTGCTCAAGGTAACCCATGAAGAGACAAGCATAGCTAGGGCCCATTTTAGTGCCCATCGCCACACCGCTGATCTGGGTGAAGAAATTGCCATTGAACTCGAAAGAGTTGAGGTTCAAGACTAATTCTGCTAGACGGAGGAGGACGCCAGTGGCGATGGAGGGTTGGATCCTACGGTCCAGGAAAAACTGAAGAGCTTGAAGGCCGTCGGAGTGGGGAATAGAAGTATACAGGGAGCAGACATCCATAACGAAGAGGCGGTAGTGACGATCAGGAAGGAGGGTGATAGAGGAAAAGATGTTAAGGGCGTCGTTAGTGTCTTTGACATACGAAGGGAGGCCCATAACTATGGGTTGAAAGACACTGTCGAGGAAGTCAGAAATGAGAACAGTAGGACATGAGATGGAAGAGACAATAGGACGTCCAGGAGAGTCAGGTTTATGTATTTAGGCAGCATATAGAAAGAGGGTCTGCCCAAGCAGTGGTCAGGAAGGATCATGCGGGAGGAGCTAGAGGGAAGTAATCCATCCTGAATGAAACGGAGGATCGTACGACGCACCACGGCGTTATTAGAGACAGTAGTGTCGTCGGGGGTGGGGAGGTAGAAAGTCGAGTCGGATAAAAAGCTGTCACCATACCTTGGAGTGTTTAGCACACCCCACCATTGGCTCCTTGCTACCAGCTTTACCGCAGCATTGCAATTATTTGCCTGTTCCCTACTCAATTGATATCGCTGCTACTTTATGTTTGTTTAACGTCATTCATCTCTGTGTACTTTAGTTAGAACCATTTCCACTCCGTTCTTTCACCTACCTATTCTATCTCTCGTCAGTCTCTCCTCGCCTTCACTTCTGGGTGCTTCCTTACCCTCCCCTCTTGCACTTTGCTCCTCATACTTTCTATTCACTACCTTCCCTCTTTCTATTATTGGCTTCTCTATACCTTCACGTATCCTACCTATCTTCATCTAGTTGGTTTATCTCTCATTTCTTTTCTCGATCTTCTCTCATCTCCTCACTATGCCCTCCCTCAAACATCTATCTCATTCTATCCGTCACTCCATCATCGCCTCCTTCTCCACTCTACCCCCGAACTCTCTAACATCTCTAAGGACTTTGCCTTCACTACTTTCAAGAAAACTAGATTTACCTGTCACCTCAATTTCTTGAACAACTGCCTCCATCGTAAAATTCTCCCGTGTGGGTTCCGATCTCACTTCTCACCTCAAGTCGGTCAACCCTACCTCTCTAACTATCTTCGCCGCCAACTGCAGAACCTTGAACTCCAGCATGGCCTGAAACGTGTTCGTCTTGTCGCTTCTAGCCACTCTCGTCTTATATCCCACCTCAACACCCGCCAACAACACCTCCTATCCCAACTCCATCTACTCACCTCTAACTTTCCTGGGACTCTTCGCTTCATCCGCCATACCATCCACCACCACAACCGATCTATGTATGACTTTTTATCCTCTCAGCACAAACGTAAACTCTTGAACCTCCGTCCTCCTCCTCCTCCTCCCCCACCTCCTCCTCTCCCCAATGCCTCTGACTCTAGCTCCCTTGTCACTTGTATTCCCCCTGATTTGCCCCTTTCCGACCATGAGCGTTCTCTTCTCAGCAAGGGTCTTAAGTTTGTCCCCCTTCGCCCTTTGAGTGACTCATTCTCTCTCTTACGGGACATTCAGGAGTATCACAGACGACTACGACTCAAACTCTATTACTTTAATCATCCGAACTCTTCCTCTCAACCTCCTCCTACAGACGAATTTGCCCGCTTTTCCTCCCGTAAATCTGACTGGACTCCCCGCTCGGGCGAATCACAGGCTTTGGACCAGTTCATTAACAGTACCTACCGGGATATTAAGGCACTTCGTCCCCATAGACTTCGACGCTCTAATCTTAGTAGTGAAGAGTACCAAGCCCTCCAGGATCTTCGCCGACGTGATGATATTGTCATCAAGCCGGCCGACAAGGGCGGCTCTGTGGTGGTATGGAGGAAAGACCTTTATATCCGGAAGGGGATAAACAATTATCCGACTCGACTTTCTACCTCCCCACCCCCGACGACACTACTGTCTCTAATAACGCCGTGGTGCGTCGTACGATCCTCCGTTTCATTCAGGATGGATTACTTCCCTCTAGCTCCTCCCGCATGATCCTTCCTGACCACTGCTTGGGCAGACCCTCTTTCTATATGCTGCCTAAAATACATAAACCTGACTCTCCTGGACGTCCTATTGTCTCTTCCATCTCATGTCCTACTGTTCTCATTTCTGACTTCCTCGACAGTGTCTTTCAACCCATAGTTATGGGCCTCCCTTCGTATGTCAAAGACACTAACGACGCCCTTAACATCTTTTCCTCTATCACCCTCCTTCCTGATCGTCACTACCGCCTCTTCGTTATGGATGTCTGCTCCCTGTATACTTCTATTCCCCACTCCGACGGCCTTCAAGCTCTTCAGTTTTTCCTGGACCGTAGGATCCAACCCTCCATCGCCACTGGCGTCCTCCTCCGTCTAGCAGAATTAGTCTTGAACCTCAACTCTTTCGAGTTCAATGGCAATTTCTTCACCCAGATCAGCGGTGTGGCGATGGGCACTAAAATGGGCCCTAGCTATGCTTGTCTCTTCATGGGTTACCTTGAGCACCAAATCATCCATACCTACCAGGGCCCTCTTCCCCTCATGTATCGTAGGTACATTGATGACTGCATTGGTCTGTCTGACCTTCCAGAAGATGAGATCTCCCGTTTCATCGAATATGTCGGACATTTCCACCCCTCTATCCACATCACCTTCCACATCTCCACCTCCTCCGTATCTTTCCTGGACATCCTAGTCTCCTTGGGCACCTCTCATCTTCTCACCTCGGTCTTCTACAAGGCCACTGACTCCCATAGTTTCCTCCGCTACGACTCCTCTCATCCTACAGCCTGCAAGAACTCTCTTCCCTATTCCCAGCTTCTCAGACTTCGTCGCCTTTGCCAAGACGACGAAGATTTCCTTCACAATGCCCACCTTATGCTTGATTTCTTCCGCCGACGTCTCTATCCTGAATCAGCTCTCCTCCCTGCCCTGCGTCGAGTTCTCCACACTTCACGTCAGTCTGCTCTTACCCCCTTTACTCATCCCCCCTCTGATAGAGTAGTGCTCGCTCTCACCCATCACCCTCACCACTACGCCGCTATTAGGACCATCCACCGCTACCTCCCTATTCTTCGATCTGACCCTACTACTCGTCTGCTCTTCCCTGACCCACCACTAGTGGCCTTTAGACGTGACCGGAACCTCCGAGACTTTCTTGTCAGGGGCCGTCTTCCTGCTGACCACTTCAGCCATCGAGGCACTATCCGCTGCAACCGGAGAGTATGTAAAAACTTGTGACCACGTTCTCCAGACCGACACTGTCCTCTTCCCTAATGGTCCTTTCGAGATCAGAGAGGGATTCACTTGCACATCGCGGAACATCATTTATGCCATCATCTGTAAGCGATGCAAGTTGACCTACATCGGTCAGTCTGGTCGCAGAATCGGCGATAGGTGCCGTGAACACTTGAATGACATCACCCAAGAAGCGGACACTCCTGTAGCAGCCCACTTTAACTCGAGGGCCATCGAGGTAAGACTGATGTCTTGGTAACTGGCCTAGTATCATGCTCCTCTGATCACCACAGTCGGCTCACTCTTGAGCACCGTCTGATCGCTCGTTGGGGCTGCCTCACCCCTCGTGGCATCAATGTATCCCTGTCCCTCTGAGGACCCTCCTGCCTCCGACTCCATCCTCCTACCTATGGACCTCTCTTCCTATTTCTCTTCTTGGGTCCTCTACTCCTCGTCCATCCCTGCTTTTCATATCCTCTTTGAGTAACCCCCATCTTGCCTTCTTCCTCCTAAACCCCCCCCCTCTCCCTACACCTTTTTCTCTTCTGACTATCTTCATGTCCTTTACCTCTTTATCACTATATCACCTCTCCACCTGGACTGTACGTACGATCTCTCTGCCCACCTCTATTGTCCCTCGTCCTTCCTACCACCCCTCTGCTGATCTACTCCTAGCTCACCCCTCTCCTCTCTATTAACTTGTAGTCACTACTCATCTATACCTACTATTCCAGTATCCCCCTTATCCTGATGCCCACTTTCATTCCCCCCTTTGTTCTATCATTTCCCTACTTCTTTACCTCCTATGGTTCATACCTCTTGCACACCATCCCCTATTGCTCCACTTCTTCCAGACTTTCTCTTTTTCCATTCACTTCTGACCTACCGCCTCTCCCCCTATCCAGTTTTCACATACCTGCTTCTTATCCCTCCTCTCCATACCTCCTCCTCCAATACTTCCCTACCTCCCGATAGACTAACTTCCTCCGGACCACCCCTCTATCGCCCTTCTCATTATACCGGCTTTATTATTCTTCCTCACCGTATCTCTTCCTCCAGTATCCAATCCTTCCTTTCGTTGACCTACCTCTCAACTCGTTCAGTTCGAGGCCATCCATTCTGTAGAGTCCATCTCTCTCACCCACTGCCTAGTTTACTACTTTGTCGTGTCATTCTATTCTTTCTCTTAACCTCTCGCGTTATCTCTCACTTCCATTGTTGAGTGATTTATATGTATTGCTTGTTGTGTCCCAGGAGTATCCTCGTCTATGCCCCCTTTCCCCCCCCCCCCCCCCCTTTTTGGTTTTCCCGAAATTTGATCCTTTTTGCCCTCTTTACTGACCTGTCTTTGTCACGTGTTGCTTTCTATACACGTTCTCTGCGCTTTTAGTCATTTAGTCATTCCGACTGGTTTCAGCACGGATTACAGTTTTCCTGCTCCCTGCTCTGAGCTCAGCTAAGTACAATTTATTATACATTTTTCTCTCTCTTTTTCTATTTTATATATTTTGACGCCCATCATACCTCTCATCATGTAAAATTCATTTCTCTCTTTTCTTATTTTTGCATCCTACTTTCCTCGCCCTCCACTTTATCATCTAACATGTAGTAATTGTGCTTCACCGCTTGTTGTCGTTGTCCATGTATTCTGAAGAAGGCCACAGGCCGAAACGTCAGTATTGTGTTGTGTTCTTTATTTGTAAAGCTGTCACCATACCTTGGAGTGTTTAGCACACCCCACCATTGGCTCCTTGCTACCAGCTTTACCGCAGCATTGCAATTATTTGCCTGTTCCCTATTATGTTTTCCTAGCTTGTTTCAGGATTGTTTTTGTTACTTTGAGACTCTGGGGTTCGTTGGATTCATGAAGGCCCCCACTAGTTTATGCTACTTCATCTGCCTTCTCGTTTCCAGGAATGCCACATTGTGCTGACATCCACTGCAGGACTAGTTTTGTCTTTTCTGACAGCGAACATTTGTTGTTTCTTATTTCCTAAATGGAGTCGTCCTGTTTCATGCTTGACAGCACTTGTATGATTTTGTTATCTTACATTACAGAATATCCGAATATGTCTACTTATGAAATATTATTTGTTGATAGCTCGTACGAGACTGTGTGAAGTGCCATTGCCCATGCTCTCAAATGTGCGCAGATTTCTCCGACAGGAAGAGAGTGTGTTTCTGTCTTTGTACTTGGTAGGTTATATAGATGTCACTACCAGCCTTCGTTGCTGCTTCAGTTGTGATCCATCTGTGAAAACCAGTGTCCATGTGTCCCTAGGAAATTTTTCCTGGAACATGATAAGTGGCAAGGCTTTCATTTCTGTCTCGGGTTGCTCGCTTTGTGTACATTATTCCTGGAACATGATAAGTGACAAGGCTTTCATTTCTGTCTCGGGTTGCTCGCTTTGTGTACATTATTCCTGGAACATGATAAGTGACAAGGCTTTCATTTCTGTCTCGGGTTGCTCGCTTTGTGTACATTATTCCTGGAACATGATAAGTGGCAAGGCTTTCATTTCTGTCTCGGGTTGCTCGCTTTGTGTACACTATTCCTGGAACATGATAAGTGACAAGGCTTTCATTTCTGTCTCGGGTTGCTCGCTTTGTGTACACTATTCCTGGAACATCTAGACATTTTTTCTTTCCATTTTCCACGATTGGGCCTTGGTTGGAGTTTCATGACTTCAGATAGGTCTTGTCATCAAGAGGATTCTAAGCAGGCGTGGGTGTAGTCTTCTCAATGTTGCATGATACTGTCAAAGCACAAGCGCTATTACCTGGACGTGTTTCGGACTATTCTGTCACAGTACCATGAAGTCAAGGAACTGTTGACGTTGTCGTCACTGATGCATGTGTCCAGAACTGACCAGGTTGGGTAAACACTTTCAGCTGGGGTCCAACAGCTACAATGAGCATCGTTTCTACTGTCACCAAGAAATTACAGTTTGTCCATGTCGAAACATTTCCTAGTTAAGAAAAGTACAACACAACCCGAGGTAAACATTATCTCAACTGTTACAACAAAACCAAGGTAAACATTATCTCAACTGATGCAACAAAACCAAGGTAAACATTATCTAAAATGATACAACAAAACCAAGGTAAACATGATCTCAACTGTTACAACAAAACCAAGGTAAACATTATCTCAACTGTTACAACAAAACCAAGGTAAACATTATCTCAACTGATACAACAAAACCAAGGTAAACATTATCTCAACTGATACAACAAAACCAAGGTAAACATTATCTCAACTGATACAACAAAACCAAGGTAAACATTATCTCAATTGTTACAACAAAACCAAGGTAAACATTATCTCAACTGTTACAACAAAACCAAGGTAAACATTATCTCAACTTTTACAACAAAACCAAGGTAAACATTATCTCAACTGTTACAACAAAACCAAGGTAAACATTATCTCAACTGTTACAACAAAACCAAGGTAAACATTATCTCAACTGTTACAACAAAACCAAGGTAAACATTATCTCAACTGTTACAACAAAACCAAGGTAAACATTATCTCAACTGTTACAACAAAACCAAGGTAAACATTATCTCAACTAATACAACAAAACCAATCTACTTCTCTAAATCTATATTCTTCTCCTTTCGCAATTAACCATCTCTTCCAACATATGTTCAATATGTGCACTGATCTGTATTTACATACTGTCACTACTTGTTGTTGTTCTATTATCATCTCTCACCGTTGCGTGTCTTACTTTATGTCACTACTTGTTGTTGTTCTATTATCATCTCTCACCGTTGCGTGTCTTACTTTATGTCACTACTTGTTGTTGTTCTATTATCATCTCTCACTGTTGCGTGTCTTACTTTATGTCACTACTTGTTGTTGTTCTATTATCATCTCTCACCGTTGCGTGTCTTACTTTATGTCACTACTTGTTGTTGTTCTATTATCATCTCTCACCGTTGCGTGTCTTACTTTATGTCACTACTTGTTGTTGTTCTATTATCATCTCTCACCGTTGCGTGTCTTACTTTATGTCACTACTTGTTGTTGTTCTATTATCATCTCTCACCGTTGCGTGTCTTACTTTATGTCACTACTTGTTGTTGTTCTATTATCATCTCTCACCGTTGCGTGTCTTACTTTATGTCACTACTTGTTGTTGTTCTATTATCATCTCTCACCGTTGCGTGTTTTACTTTATGTCACTACTTGTTGTTGTTCTATTATCATCTCTCACCGTTGCGTGTCTTACTTTATGTCACTACTTGTTGTTGTTCTATTATCATCTCTCACCGTTGCGTGTCTTACTTTATGTCACTACTTGTTGTTGTTCTATTATCATCTCTCACCGTTGCGTGTCTTACTTTATGTCACTACTTGTTGTTGTTCTATTACCATCTCTCACCGTTGCGTGTCTTACTTTAACCATACCTCCTCCACTTCTTCTCCTTCTTCTTCTTTCATTCCTCAGTTGCCTTTCAGCGCCGATATATAATTTCAGGGCAGATATAATTTGCAATTTTCTGCTCCCATGTTTGCCTCTGTTGCTGTTATCTTTCCTAGTATTTCTAATATTCCATCCATCCATCTTTTTCGTGGTCGGCTCTTAGGTGTGATGTTCTCGCAACGATTATTGAATGATCGTTACCTTGTAATTTCATCTTTCTGGCTTCTCTCTGTCCAAAACACTTGATCTGCTGTTTTTTTTTTAAATATACTCTATGGCGAGAATTATTCCTAGCTTTTTCCTCATTTCACATTTCATCTTATCTCTCAGGCATTTCCTGTCATTCGTCTGACACATTTCATCTTATGCATTTCCTGTCATTCGTCTGACACATTTCATCTTATGCATTTCCTGTCATTCGTCTGACACATTTCATCTTATCTCTCAGGCATTTCCTGTCATTCGTCTGACACATTTCATAGCGGCAGTGATTATTTTTCTTATTGTTTTTCATCTAGTGTTCATGTCTGGCATTGGTAGTACAACGTTGGGATAAAGATTGTATTGTAGAGTGCAAGTTTTTCCTCTAGTTATTTCTTGTTGGACAATAGTGGTGATAGTTGTTCGGTGATTTGACAACTTTGTTGCATCTTCAAACTATTACTGCTGTTTGTGAATAATGAGTTATCACTAGACGTCCTATATATTCAAATTCCCTACTTGTTTTAGTTGCCTGTGTTTCTCTTTTGCGATATTCATGAATTCTGTTTTGTTGATGTTAATTTTCATGTTGTATGTCTGTGCTGTTGAGTCGTTTTAAGTGCTTTTGTAAGTCTTATATTTCTCCATGCAATTGTGCTTGATGGTCTGCATTTACAAGTAATTTCCTCTGCTTCTGATGGGTTGGCTGACTTACATATGTAATCCATGTCGGTAATAAACATGCCCCAGTTCTTGAAATGAGTATCGTTTGTTTGTTATACATGATGAAAGCCTTTAGCCAAAAGTTATTTGTTTTGTCTTTAACTATACCATTTTATATTTATTGTATATGCTCTCTACAGAGACATTTCTCTCATTTTTCGCCCTCCCCGTTCTCTCTTTACCGTATTTCTCATGTCTCTTCCTTTGTGTATTAAGTTTTCCCGTTTTCTTGAGAACCTCCTTTCACTTTCTCATGGACTGTCGCACTCTATCTCGTCCTACCACTTTTCCTTCCCATGACTACTTCCTTGTATAAAACAACAATTTTGTCTCATTTGGTAAATTTTGTTTACCATTTGATCGTTTAAGACTTTTTCAAGCAAAATTTCTTTTCCAACATTTCTTTGTTGACATTTGTTCACTAGCTATACATCTTTTTTCTTCTACATGATGTCCATCTGGATGAAAGTAAACTATCACATTTTGTAACTATTGTCCATGGTACAGAACTATCAAATATATATATATATATATATATATATATATATATATGGCCCTTTTCGTCTTGTCAGACGGTCTAGTGGAGGCTATTGCGTATTTTTTTGAGGTATTGTTTTTGCCGAACAGCTTCTCTCGTGGCTAATTCTACCAATGTTTGACAAACACACGCGGTCACATAATGAACAGATCAGGCTCGCTGGTCCACAGGGTTTACCATCCTTTTTCATGAGTCTCTTCTCTTCTAAGTCCTGTCTTAGAACAGTCTCAAATGTTGTTATACCGTTCCTTATACGTGCTCTCCATGATGTGCGATCACTTGCCAGATGTTGCCAGTCGTTTTCACAGATGGAGAAGTCTTTCAGAGATGATTTGCAGATATCTCTATATCGTATTTTGGGTCTGCCGATTTGTCGTTTTCCGTGTTTTAGCTCGCCATATAGTATTTGCCTAGGAATGCGTTTTTCTTCCATCCGTTGGACATGCCCCAGCCATCTTAGCCTTCGACTTCTGAGCATCGACATGATTGTTAGGGTCTTAGCACGTTGCAGGACAGTTAAGTTGGTTATTTTGTCCTGCCATTTGATGTGCATTATTTTGCGGAGACATCGCATGTGGAAGACATTTAGTCTTTTTTCCTGGTTTGAGTATGTTGTCCAGGTTTCGGATCCATATAGTAGTGTGCTAAGCACACAAGTTTGATATATTAAGAGTTTAGTCTTTTGAGTTAGTTTCGTGTTGTTCCATGCCCTTTTTGTGAGTTTGCCGAAGGTCGTAGCTGCCTTACCAATTCGACAGTTTATTTCTTCATCAAGAGAGATTGTTTGCGTAACTGTGGATCCAAGATATGTAAATTTCTGTACTGATTCTAGTGGGCAGTCTTTTAGAGTAATAGATATAGGTTTGAAGTCACCTTGATTTAGTATTACTGTCTTCTGAACATTAATTGACAGTGAAAAAAGGTCGCATGCTTTATCCAGGTTGTTGATCAGCGACTGTAGGGTGGAAGTAAAAATCTGGAGATGCCGGGGATACAAATAGTATTTGTTCTAAATAGCAAATGCCGTTCTGAAATCTGTAGCGAGACAAGAAAGCAGTTCAATGGTATTCCTCTGACACCAGGTTTTTTTTAATGCGATGACTCTAGACTTGGTCTTGAGTGCATGGAATTATTACACTGAAGTGGCCTCGGTAGCCTATTTGGGAAAACCACCAGACTTGGCTAGCGACATTCCGACAACCCGTGTTCGATTCCCGCTGGAAGCAGTGTCAGTTGTACTCGTGGTTGGGAAAACCAGCAGACTTGGCTAGCGACATTCCGACAACCCGTGTTCGATTCCCGCTGGAAGCAGTGTGAGTTGTACTAGTGGTTAGAAATAAATAACTCCGCGGTCAACGCAGCCGATGGCAGAAATCGGTACCAGGGTATTACTCTTGAAAGATGAGGAGTGCGGCCTGGCATCGTGAGATTCGCTGCTTTGAAGCAATACTATCCAAAAGTCTCCGAACACTTCTGGAAAGGTGGCCGAACACATATGGATGAAAGCTGGCGTGCTAAGACGCCGATTCAAGACTCGTACTTGACCTTTGTTACACGATGTCAACTACTGAGACTTGATAGACTTGCTCCATATACAACAAGAACCAAAGACTTGATTATAAGTCTCTCTGTATTTAGAGCTCATCTTGTAGTAGAGGAAGATGTTGATGCTGGAGTTGATAGCGTTAAAGATGCATTCAAATGACCAGGACACGTAGTACACGTTCACGTTTACACCTTTAACGCTAAAATCTGGTGCGAAGAATGTTGCCATGGAAACTGCAGCACCCGGAGTGTAGCACACAATTAATACTGTAGCTATTATGGCTACCATAGTCACTGCCTTCATATCTCGGTTAGATAATAGCTCTTGTTTTGTTTTATCTGCGTTTGCTGTCATGCGCCATTTGGAATTCTGTTTGAGCTGAACGACTAGAATCACTGTGACCACAATCACAGCAACGAAGGCCGTTGAACCCATTATTGAGTACAAAATATATGACAGACCCTCCACGCTACCTCTGTTCTCAGTAAACACAAGCCCCAACACGGTCATGTTTCTCTCACGGGAGAACTTCCAGCCAATATATGACGTCACGTACTCCGGTACAAAGGTCAAAACAAGTATGATAAAGATGAGGCACAATATGATGGTGGACCTCCTGGTAGTGATGATTTGTTTGATCTTCAAGGGCACCATGATGCTGAGACATCTCTCTGTTGTGATGTAGACTGTTATCCAGGCTGTGGTTCGGCAGAAATAAGCTCGTGGGACCGCGCACATTAGGTGTAGCATCTCATGACCTTGAACAGGTGCGTTAGATTTTCCCAATAACGGGTTAAAGAAAATGAAATACCACAGTACAGTTGAAAGGCCACAGAGGTCGGATAATGCAAGCGCAAAAAAGCTGATGTTCATAGTGCTAGTGAAGCCTTGCTTGTAGAAGACCATCATGTTCATCACGTTAGCTACAATCCCGAAAATAGCGATCCCGGTGGAAATGACAACAAAGTTGACAACCAAGTAGATTTCACTGTCTGTGTCGCTGATTAGCTTCACTAGTGTTGAGCTGCTTGTGTTGGCCATTTTGGAAATGAATTCACACACAAAACACACTATTCACATCTTATAATTGCATCGGTTTGTTTGTGGCCAGTTGTGCCAATTTGAGGTAGATCGAGTCAGTTCAGTGTTCTATATTAATATTGTAGCAAGAGGTATAGGGCACTATGAAGGTGTTTCTAATTTGATAAGTTCAATGTTCTATATTGTAGCAAGATGTATAGGGCACTATGAAGGTCTTTCTAATTTGATAAGTTCAATGTTCTATATTGTAGCAAGAGGTATAGGGCACTATGAAGGTCTTTCTAATTTGATAAGTTCAATGTTCTATATTGTAGCAAGAGGTATAGGGCACTATGAAGGTCTATCTAGTTTCCTAAGTTCAGTGTTCTATATTGTAGCAAGAGATATAGGACACCATGAAGGTCTATCTAGTTTCCTAAGTTCAAGGATAGCACATTGTAACTTTCATGCCTATAATTAGAACACAATGACGTCAGCAGGATTTTATTTATCTGGGCATCCATTAATAGATATACAAAGGCATATAGGCTGACAGGAAATTCCCAGAAATCCCAACTAGCGTGACGTATTCAGTTGTGTGAGCAGTGTCTATGTTTTGGTAGATGACGTCAACTCGCTATAGCTCCTATAGATGATAACGTCACACTAGTTGGAATATTCTGCCAGCGAGTTGAAATATATAGAAGGATGTGGTCCTAATGACAATAACATTTATAATCAGACGCCAGTGGTTAGTGAAGAATTCTTGTAAACCTGAGCATCACGCCCTACATTATATGGATAGACAGCTGTGTTGGTAAGAAACAGGCGTTGGTAACCACGTCTCTCACAACATTTTGTAATTTATCATTTCTCTTTTCGACTTCCTACTAACAATTCTCTTAAACTGCCAGGTACCTTTTTTCTGTTTCTATATATCTCTCTTCACATAATGTTTCCTCATTTCATTATACATTCCATCAATTCGCTTATATTTTCATAGCTGATTTTGGCACGATTCTCTCTCCTTTCGTTTCTTATATTGTACTTGATCCTCCTTTGGTTGTACATAGTATTTTACTTTCAAATTTCACCAAGAAAGGTACATTTGTGTACTATCCAACAGGTTCATGTTTGTTACCCATCGGTTCTATAACTGATTGAATTCTGTATGACTTCCCACGGTAAACTGGGATGGGGACTCGAGCACCGGAAGAAGTTAATTGTTGATTTGTCATAGATAATTACTATTGTTGTTGGTGGAAACTTTGCCATAGAGAAGACTTGTACACATTGTGCCCGGGTTTGCGATCCAGCGATCAATCCTTAATACGGCTCCTTAAGTATCATGCACTGACTTTTTTTATCAAATGATTTTTTTAAAATGTGATTATAAAGTGGATGTGTAAATGTCACAATGACATTTGAAGATGTGTTTATATCACAATGTATGAGCGTAGAGGTGTCTTTATGTCACAACGTATGAGCGTAGAGGTGTCTTTATGTCACAATGTATGAGCGTAGAGATGTCTTTATGTCACAATGTATGAGCGTAGAGATGTCTTTATGTCACAATGTATGAGCGTAGAGGTGTCTTTATGTCACAATGTATGAGCGTAGAGATGTCTTTATGTCACAATGTATGAGCGTAGAGGTGTCTTTATGTCACAATGTATGAGCGTAGAGATGTGTTTATGTCACAATGTATGAGCGTAGAGATGTCTTTAAGTCACAATGTATGAGCGTAGAGATGTGTTTATGTCACAATGTATGAGCGTAGAGGTGTCTTTATGTCACAATGTATGAGCGTAGAGATGTGTTTATGTCACAATGTATGAGCGTAGAGATGTCTTTATGTCACAATGTATGAGCGTAGAGGTGTCTTTATGTCACAATGTATGAGCGTAGAGATGTCTTTATGTCACAATGTATGAGCGTAGAGATGTCTTTATGTCACAATGTATGAGCGTAGAGATGTCTTTATGTCACAATGTATGAGCGTAGAGATGTGTTTATGTCACAATGTATGAGCGTAGAGATGTGTTTATGTCACAATGTATGAGCGTAGAGGTGTCTTTATGTCACAATGTATGAGCGTAGAGATGTGTTTATGTCACAATGTATGAGCGTAGAGGTGTCTTTATGTCACAATGTATGAGCGTAGAGGTGTCTTTATGTCACAACGCATGAGCGTAGAGATGTGTTTATGTCACAATGTATGAGCGTAGAGGTGTCTTTATGTCACAATGTATGAGCGTAGAGATGTGTTTATGTCACAATGTATGAGCGTAGAGATGTCTTTAAGTCACAATGTATGAGCGTAGAGATGTGTTTATGTCACAATGTATGAGCGTAGAGGTGTCTTTATGTCACAATGTATGAGCGTAGAGATGTGTTTATGTCACAATGTATGAGCGTAGAGATGTCTTTATGTCACAATGTATGAGCGTAGAGGTGTCTTTATGTCACAATGTATGAGCGTAGAGATGTCTTTATGTCACAATGTATGAGCGTAGAGATGTCTTTATGTCACAATGTATGAGCGTAGAGATGTCTTTATGTCACAATGTATGAGCGTAGAGATGTCTTTATGTCACAATGCATGAGCGTAGAGATGTCTTTATATCACAACGTATGAGCGTAAAGATGTCTTTATGTCACAATGTATGAGCGTAGAGATGTCTTTATGTCACAATGTATGAGCGTAGAGATGTCTTTATGTCACAATGTATGAGCGTAAAGATGTCTTTATGTCACAATGTATGAGCGTAGAGATGTCTTTATGTCACAATGTATGAGCGTAGAGATGTCTTTATGTCACAATGTATGAGCGTAAAGATGTCTTTATGTCACAATGTATGAGCGTAGAGATGTCTTTATATCACAATGTATGAGCGTAGAGATGACTTTATGTCACAATGTATGAGCGTAAAGATGTCTTTATGTCACAACGTATGAGCGTAGAGATGTCTTTATGTCACAATGTATGAGCGTAGAGATGTCTTTATGTCACAATGTATGAGCGTAGAGATGTCTTTATGTCACAATGTATGAGCGTAAAGATGTCTTTATGTCACAATGTATGAGCGTAGAGATGTCTTTATATCACAATGTATGAGCGTAGAGATGACATTATGTCACAATGTATGAGCGTAGAGGTGTCTTTATGTCACAACGTATGAGCGAAGAGATGTCTTTATGTCACAACGTATGAGCGTAGAGATGTCTTATGTCACAACGTATGAGCGTAGAGATGTCTTTATGTCACAACGTATGAGCGTAGAGATGTCTTTATGTCACAATGTATGAGCGTAAAGATGTCTTTATGTCACAACGTATGAGCGTTAAGATGTGTTTATGTCACAATGTATGAGCGTAGAGATGTCTTTATGTCACAACGTATGAGCGTTAAGATGTGTTTATGTCACAATGTATGAGCGTAGAGATGTCTTTATGTCACAACGTATGAGCGTAAAGATGTCTTTATGTCACAACGTATGAGCGTTAAGATGTGTTTATGTCACAATGTATGAGCGTAAAGATGTCTTTATGTCACAACGTATGAGCGTTAAGATGTGTTTATGTCACAATGTATGAGCGTAGAGATGTCTTTATGTCACAATGTATGAGCGTCGAGATGTCTTTATGTCACAACGTATGAGCGTAGAGATGTCTTTATGTCACAATGTATGAGTGTAGAGATGTCTTTATGTCACAATGTATGAGCGTAGAGGTGTCTTTATGTCACAATGTATGAGCGTAGAGGTGTCTTTATGTCACAACGTATGAGCGTAGAGATGTCTTTATGTCACAATGTATGAGCGTAGAGGTGTCTTTATGTCACAATGTATGAGCGTAGAGATGTCTTTATATCACAATGTATGAGCGTAAAGATGTTTTTATGTCACAATGTATGAGCGTAGAGATGTCTTTATATCACAACTTATGAGCGTAGAGATGTCTTTATGTCACAATGTATGAGCGTAAAGATGTCTTTATGTCACAATGTATGAGCGTAGAGGTATATTTATGTCACAATGTATGAGCGCAGAGGTGTCTTTATGTCACAATGTATGAGCGTAGAGGTGTCTTTATGTCACAATGTATGAGCGTAGAGATGTCTTTATGTCACAATGTATGAGCGTAGAGGTGTCTTTATGTCACAATGTATGAGCGTAGAGGTGTCTTTATGTCACAATGTATGAGCGTAGAGATGTGTTTATGTCACAATGTATGAGCGTAGAGATGTCTTTATGTCACAATGTATGAGCGTAGAGATGTCTTTATGTCACAATGTATGAGCGTAGAGATGTCTTTATGTCACAATGTATGAGCGTAGAGATGTGTTTATGTCACAATGTATGAGCGTAGAGATGTCTTTATGTCACAACGTATGAGCGTAGAGATGTCTTTATGTCACAATGTATGAGCGTAGAGATGTCTTTATGTCACAATGTATGAGCGTAGAGATGTCTTTATGTCACAATGTATGAGCGTAGAGGTGTCTTTATGTCACAACGTATGAGCGTAGAGATGTCTTTATGTCACAATGTATGAGCGTAGAGATGTCTTTATTTCACAACGTATGAGCGTAGAGATGTCTTTATGTCACAATGTATGAGCGTTAAGATGTGTTTATGTCACAACGTATGAGCGTAGAGATGTCTTTATGTCACAATGTATGAGCGTAGAGATGTCTTGATGTCACCATGTATGAGCGTTAAGATGTGTTTATGTCACAATGTATGAGCGTAGAGGTGTCTTTATGTCACAATGTATGAGCGTTAAGATGTGTTTATGTCACAATGTATGAGCGTAGAGATGTCTTTATGTCACAATGTATGAGCGTTAAGATGTGTTTATGTCACAATGTATGAGCGTAGAGGTGTCTTTATGTCACAATGTATGAGCGTTAAGATGTGTTTATGTCACAATGTATGAGCGTAGAGATGTCTTTATGTCACAATGTATGAGGGTAGAGATGTGTTTATGTCACAACGTATGAGCGTAGAGATGTCTTTATGTCACAATGTATGAGCGTTAAGATGTCTTTATGTCACAATGTATGAGCGTAGAGATGTCTTTATGTCACAATGTATGAGCGTTAAGATGTGTTTATGTCACAACGTATGAGCGTTAAGATGTCTTTCTGTCACAACGTATGAGCGTAGAGATGTCTTTATGTCACAACGTATGAGCGTAGAGATATCTTTATGTCACAACGTATGAGCGTTAAGATGTCTTTATGTCACAACGTATGAGCGTAGAGAGGTCTTTATGTCACAACGTATGAGCGTAGAGATGTCTTTATGTCACAACGTATGAGCGTAGAGATGTCTTTATGTCACAACGTATGAGCGTAGAGATGTCTTTATGTCACAACGTATGAGCGTAGAGATGTCTTTATGTCACAATATATGAGCGTTAAGATGTGTTTATGTCACAACGTATGAGCGTAGAGATGTCTTTATGTCACAATGTATGAGCGTAGAGATGTCTTGATGTCACAATGTATGAGCGTTAAGATGTGTTTATGTCACAATGTATGAGCGTAGAGGTGTCTTTATGTCACAATGTATGAGCGTTAAGATGTGTTTATGTCACAATGTATGAGCGTAGAGATGTCTTTATGTCACAATGTATGAGCGTTAAGATGTGTTTATGTCACAATGTATGAGCGTAGAGGTGTCTTTATGTCACAATGTATGAGCGTTAAGATGTGTTTATGTCACAATGTATGAGCGTAGAGATGCCTTTATGTCACAATGTATGAGCGTAGAGATGTGTTTATGTCACAACGTATGAGCGTAGAGATGTCTTTATGTCACAATGTATGAGCGTAGAGATGTCTTTATGTCACAATGTATGAGCGTTAAGATGTGTTTATGTCACAACGTATGAGCGTAGAGATGTCTTTATGTCACAATGTATGAGCGTTAAGATGTCTTTATGTCACAATGTATGAGCGTAGAGATGTCTTTATGTCACAATGTATGAGCGTTAAGATGTGTTTATGTCACAACGTATGAGCGTTAAGATGTCTTTATGTCACAACGTATGAGCGTAGAGATGTCTTTATGTCACAACGTATGAGCGTAGAGATGTCTTTATGTCACAACGTATGAGCGTTAAGATGTCTTTATGTCACAACGTATGAGCGTAGAGAAGTCTTTATGTCACAACGTATGAGCGTAGAGATGTCTTTATGTCACAACGTATGAGCGTAGAGATGTCTTTATGTCACAACGTATGAGCGTAGAGATGTCTTTATGTCACAATGTATGAGCGTTAAGATGTGTTTATGTCACAACGTATGAGCGTAAAGATGTGTTTATGTCACAACGTGTGAGCGTAGAGATGTCTTTATGTCACAACGTATGAGCGTTAAGATGTGTTTATGTCACAACGTATGCGCGTAGAGATGTCTTTATGTCACAACGTATGAGCGTTAAGATGTGTTTATGTCACAACGTATGAGCGTTGAGATGTCTTTATGTCACAACGTATGAGCGTAGAGGTGTCTTTATGTCACAACGAATGAACGTAGAGATGTCTTTATGTCACAACGTATGAGCGTAGAGATGTCGTTTTGTCACAACGTATGAGCGTAGAGATGTCTTTATGTCACAACGTATGAGCGTTAAGATGTCTTTATGTCACAACGTATGAGCGTTAAGATGTGTTTATGTCACAACGTATGAGCGTAGAGATGTCTTTATGTCACAACGTATGAGCGTAGAGGTGTCTTTATGTCACAACGTATTAGCGTAGAGTTGTCTTTATGTCACAACGTATGAGCGTAGAGATGTCTTTATGTCACATCGTATGAGCGTAGAGATGTCTTTATGTCACAACGTATGAGCGTTAAGATGTCTTTATGTCACAACGTATGAGCGTAGAGATGTCTTTATGTCACAACGTATGAGCGTTAAGATGTGTTTATGTCACAATGTATGAGCGTAGAGATGTCTTTATGTCACAACGTATGAGCGTTAAGATGTGTTTATGTCACAACGTATGAGCGTTAAGATGTCTTTATGTCACAACGTATGAGCGTTAAGATGTCTTTATGTCACAACGTATGAGCGTAGAGATGTCTTTATGTCACAACGTATGAGCGTATAGGTGTCTTTATGTCACAACGTATGAGCGTAGAGGTGTCTTTATGTCACAACGTATGAGCGTTAAGATGTGTTTATGTCACAACGTATGAGCGTTAAGATGTCTTTATGTCACAACGTATGAGCGTAGAGGTGTCTTTATGTCACAACGTATGAGCGTTAAGATGTGTTTATGTCACAACGTATGAGCGTTAAGATGTCTTTATGTCACAATGTATGAGCGTAGAGATGTCTTTATGTCACAATGTATGAGCGTAAAGATGTCTTTATGTCACAATGTATGAGCGTAGAGGTGTCTTTATGTCACAATGTATGAGCGTAGAGATGTCTTTATGTCACAACGTATGAGCGTAGAGATGTCTTTATGTCACAATGTATGAGCGTAGAGGTGTCTTTATGTCACAATGTATGAGCGTTAAGATGTGTTTATGTCACAATGTATGAGCGTAGAGATGTCTTTATGTCACAATGTATGAGCGTAGAGGTGTCTTTATGTCACAATGTATGAGCGTAGAGATGTCTTTATGTCACAATGTATGAGCGTAGAGATGTCTTTATGTCACAATGTATGAGCGTAGAGATGTCTTTATGTCACAATGTATGAGCGTAGAGGTGTCTTTATGTCACAATGTATGAGCGTAGAGGTGTCTTTATGTCACAATGTATGAGCGTAGAGATGTCTTTATGTCACAACGTATGAGCGTAGAGATGTCTTTATATCACAACGTATGAGCGTAAAGATGTGTTTATGTAGATGGTGCCCATCCTCAAGCGTGGAAAAGACCCACTAGAACCAAGTAGCTATAGACCAATTAGCCTACTGAGCTGCCTGAGTAAACTCATGGAAAGGCTGGTTAACAGAAGACTTATGTGGCATTTGGAGACAAAACAACAAATCGTACCACAACAAAGTGGCTTCCGTCAGCACAGATCAACTGAAGACCTGGTCATCTACACTGCACAGGAAATAGAGGATGCTCTACAAGAAAAGAAACACATACTGGCAGTGTGGGTCGACATGGAGAAGGCTTTTGATAGGGTTTGGCGAGAGGGTTTAAAGAACAAGCTTTTTAGACTTGGCATCCAGGGTCATTTATTCAATTGGGTCTCTCAATACCTTCAGGATAGAACGGCCAGAGTTCAAGTTCAAGGTCAACTAAGTAAGAAGGTCTCTATCGAACAAGGTGTCCCACAAGGCGGAGTCTTGTCCCCAACACTCTTTTAATTTTCATAAATGACATCGTAATTGATATTCCACCCAGAATACACTCAGCAATATACGTAGATGATCTGGCGTTATGGGATCGCCAGGAAAGTATGTCGGTGGCTGGACCCATGTTGCAAGATGTCCTAGGTGAACTTGAAAAATGGACGAACACCTGGTTCTTACCAATCAACGAAAAAAAAAATACATATACAATTTTCAACCTGTCAAGAAACACACTCTCTGCAAACTTGAAGATAAAAGACCATACACTTCCTATTGACCAAAATCCTACATATCTTGGCGTCACCATGAGTCGAAGAATGACTTGGAAAAATCAGATAGACAGAGCAAGGAAAAAAGCCAGAAAACGAACAAATATTTTGAAGAAATTGGCAGGAACGGACTGGGGGGGGGGGGGGGGGGGAGAGGGGGGGGTGGCAGACAGTAATATTTTGAAATAACTATACGTAGAAAGAGTCAGACCAGTTCTAGCGTATGGAGTCACAGCCTGGGCTATGGCTTCCAAATCACATCTTAGCAAAATTAACAGAACACAGAACCATCATCATGCCCGTGTCATCACTGGTGCTATGAAATCTACACCTATCAATACTCTAGAAACAGTAACAGGTTTACAACCCTTAGATGACAGACGGGTCACTAAAGTATTGCAACAAGCGGAGAAATATAGAAGGCTCCATAGCCACCCCATGCACAAAGAATAACTGGTTCCTGAATTGTACAACTAAAGAGGAACAACTTCGCTGCAATTGCCAATGAACTAACTACTGGAGACCCAGTACTTTCCCAAACAATATCGAAACCCTTGGGCCCATCTGATATGTCTCGTCATGGAAAACATAAAATACCAGAACTTAAGGAAAATATAACAGGAATCATGTAAAAAAAGGCACCCAATTAGACACAGAAAGAAAACACGTAGCAGAAAAATATATATACAATACCTACCCACATGACTCGTGGTCCAACATATACACAGATAGCTCTGTTACAAATGCCACCAGAAATTGGGGGGGGGGGAGGTGTGTTCATGACGCCGAATAATCAGGACGAGATCACCAAGTCAATAGCTACAGGAAAATTCTCAAACAACTTTAAAGCAGAAACTGAGGCAATCAGTGATGCTGCAACACTGGCTACTCAACACAAAAATAACATGCACAATAAATTGGTGATTCTGACTGATGCACTGTCAGTGTTATCAGCTCTAAAAAGTCCCAAGAACAATGAACTAGATGACTTGAGAACAACCCTGGACCAACTATGCAATAACTTCCAGAGAGTAGTCATTCAGTGGATACCATCACACTGTAATATACACGGGAACGAACGCGCAGACAAATTAGCTGAAGAGGAAGGCAGATTACCACAAGAGAACCATCCGCTCAGTTATGATAAAGCCAAATCCATCCTCAAAGGCCAGTACCATGAACAATGGAAACGAGAACACCCAAAGCATAACGAGAGATATCGATACCATCAACTATCAAGGAGGGATCAAGTCATCATACTTCGCCTACGCACAGGCCACAATAGAATTAGAAATCACATGTTCACCAAATTCAAAATAAGTACAACCAGCCTATGCCACTGTACACTGGACAATATGACTTCAAAACATGTTCTACAGGATTGCCCCCAGTACACAGACCTGAGAAGAGCAATGTGGTCCACACCAACCTCCCTGGAAGAAAAACTATATGGGGAAATTGATTCGCTTAAACAGACAGCTGACTTCATGAGAGAGTCTGGAATTCTACTCCGATTGAGTCTTGATCGCAGAGAGAGAGAGAGAGAGAGAATGTAGCGACTAATAAAGACCCGGTTGTCTAAAAAGAGCGATTCATTAATAATAATGTCGGTCTGGAGCTCAACATTACAGACTTTATTGACAATGTAGGTCATACATTGTAGGTCAGAACGAATAAATACATGCGATAGATAACATGTTATTCTCAAGCTTTGTTCTAACTACATTTTCACAATTACAGTATTAATCCTAGCTAATACTAATGATATAATTGTGTAGTTCCTGCTTGGTCATTTCTTGCAGGAACAAGTTTATGGAGTTTGCGATTTTGGTTCTTCCATCCCAACAAACACAATTAGTGTGGCCTAATATGTTCTGTGTTCTCTTGTACCATCCCTACAAACACAATTAGTGTGGCCTAATATGTTCTGTGTTCTCTAGTACCATCCCTACAAACACAATTAGTGTGGCCTAATATGTTCTGTGTTCTCTTGTACCATCCCTACAAACACAATTAGTGTGGCCTAATATGTTCTGTGTTCTCTTGTACCATCCCTACAAACACAATTAGTGTGGCCTAATATGTTCTGTGTTCTCTTGTACCATCTCTACAAACACAATTAGTGTGGCCTAACATGTTCTGTGTTCTCTAGTACCATCCCTACAAACACAATTAGTGTGGCCTAATATGTTCTGTGTTCTTTTGTACCATCTCTACAAACACAATTAGTGTGGCCTAATATGTTCTGTGTTCTCTTGTACCATCTCTACAAACACAATTAGTGTGGCCTAATATGTTCTGTGTTCTCTTGTACCATCTCTACAAACACAATTAGTGTGGCCTAATATGTTCTGTGTTCTCTTGTACCATCTCTACAAACACAATTAGTGTGGCCTAATATGTTCTGTGTTCTCTAGTACCATCCCTACAAACACAATTAGTGTGGCCTAATATGTTCTGTGTTCACTTGTACCATCTCTACAAACACAATTAGTGTGGCCTAATATGTTCTGTGTTCTCTAGTACCATCCCTACAAACACAATTAGTGTGGCCTAATATGTTCTGTGTTCTTTTGTACCATCCCTACAAACGCAATTAGTGTGGCCTAATATGTTCTGTGTTCTTTTGTACCATCCCTACAAACACAATTAGTGTGGCCTAATATGTTCTGTGTTCTTTTGTACCATCCCTACAAACACAATTAGTGTGGCCTAATATGTTCTGTGTTCTCTAGTACCATCCCTACAAACACAATTAGTGTGGCCTAATATGTTCTGTGTTCTCTTGTACCATCTCTACAAACACAATTAGTGTGGCCTAATATGTTCTGTGTTCTCTAGTACCATCCCTACAAACGCAATTAGTGTGGCCTAATATGTTCTGTGTTCACTTGTACCATCTCTACAAACACAATTAGTGTGGCCTAATATGTTCTGTGTTCTCTAGTACCATCCCTACAAACACAATTAGTGTGGCCTAATATGTTCTGTGTTCTCTAGTACCATCCCTACAAACGCAATTAGTGTGGCCTAATATGTTATGTGTTCACTTGTACCATTAATCAAAGAAGAGACACTCACAGTAAGAACGTGCTGATACCAGGTTAAAAGAAGTTATCATACCAGGTGGAAAAAAGTGATCACACCAGGTTGAAAAAAGTGATAACACCAAGTTGAAAAAAGTGATCATACCAGGTTGGAAAAAGTTATCATACCAGGTTGAAAAAGTGATCATACCAGGTTGGAAAAAGTTATCATACCAGGTTGGAAAAAGTGATCATACCAGGTTGGAAAAAGTGATCACACCAGATTGAAAAAAGTGATCATACCAGGTTGAAAAAAGTGATCATACCAGGTTGGAAAAAGTTATCATACCAGGTTGGAAAAAGTGATCATACCAGGTTGGAAAAAGTTATCATACCAGGTTGGAAAAAGTGATCATACCAGGTTGGAAAAAGTTATCATACCAGGTTGAAAAAAGTGATCATACCAGGTTGGAAAAAGTTATCATACCAGGTTGAAAAAAGTGATCATACCAGGTTGGAAAACGTTATCATACCAGGTTGGAAAAAGTGATCATACCAGGTTGGAAAAAGTGATCACACCAGATTGAAAAAAGTGATCATACCAGGTTGAAAAAAGTGATCATACCAGGTTGGAAAAAGTTATCATACCAAGTTGAAAAAAGTGATCATACCAGGTTGGAAAAAGTTATCATACCAGGTTGAAAAAAGTGATCATACCAGGTTGGAAAAAGTGATCATACCAGGTTGGAAAAAGTGATCATACCAGGTTGGAAAAAGTGATCATACCAGGTTGGAAAAAGTGATCATACCAGGTTGGAAAAAGTGATCATACCAGGTTGGAAAAAGTGATCATACCAGGTTGGAAAAAGTGATCATACCAGGTTGGAAAAAGTGATCATACCAGGTTGGAAAAAGTGATCATACCAGGTTGAAAAAAGTGATCATACCAAGTTGAAAAAAGTGATCATACCAGGTTGGAAAAAGTGATCATACCAGGTTGGAAAAAGTGATCATACCAGGTTGGAAAAAGTGATCATACCAGGTTGGAAAAAGTGATCATACCAGGTTGGAAAAAGTGATCATACCAGGTTGGAAAAAGTGATCATACCAGGTTGGAAAAGGAGATCATAAAAGGTTGAATAAGGTGATGATACCAGGTTGAAAAAGGTGATCATACCAGTTTGAAAATAGGGATCATGCAAGGATGAAAAAAGTGATCATACCAGGTTGAAAAAGGAGATCATACCAGGTTGAAAAAAGGTGATCATACCAGACTGAAAAAGGCGATCATACCAGGTTGAATAAGGTGATCATACCAGGTTTAAAAAGGTGATCATACCAGATTGAAAAAGGAGATCATGCAAGGATGAGAAAAGTGATCATACCAGGTTGAAAAAGGAGATCATACCAGGTTGAAAAAGGTGATCATACCAGATTGAAAAAGGAGATCATATCAGGTTGAAAAAAATGGTGATGCCAGATTGTGAGTATGGAAGTGTTTACAACGAGTGGAAAAAATGGAGCAAGTGGCTTCGTGAAACGTACACTCTTACAAAGTATGTTGACAGCTTTATAAAGAAAATGAATAATATAACATCATGACGTTTCGGCCTACGTGCAGACTTCTTCAGTGCACAAAATTAAGATGAACAAAGTTAGATTCTTTACCTTAGCTTTTCGTTGTTCTTAATTTCTCTGTCGCTTTCCTTGATCGTGTTTTCCGAAGAAGGCTGAATGTACATCAACATGTCTTGAGGATGTTTTATTCCATTTTTGTAATGTTGAAAGAGTGTACGTTACACACTACCACTGGCTCCTGGTTACATGCTTCACCGCAGCACTGCAAGTACTTGCCTATTCCCTGGAAGGAAAGAAAGAAAGAAAGACAGGAAGAAAGAAAGAAAGAAAGAAAGAAAGTAAGAAAGAAAGAAAGAAAGAAAGAAAGAAAGAAAGAAGAAAGAAAGTAAGAAAGAAAGTAAGAAAGAAAGAAAGAAAAGAAAGAAAGAAAGAAAGAAAGAAAAAAGAAAGAAAGAAAGAAAGAAAGAAAGAAAGAAAGAAAGAAAGAAAGAAGAAAGAAAAAGAAAGAAAGTGTCGAAATAATAAAATGTTAATAGCAAGAAAATGTGGACAGCAGGTTGGGTGTGGGAATGTGTTTAGACAAAATTGAGAATGTGAAACTTTTCATACCATGTTGATATATGCTTGAGTAACAGTTGACACCAGGGTGAAAGTATGGAAGTGTTGACACCAGGGTGAAAGTATGAAGTGTTGAAACCCTGGTGAAACTATGAAAGTGTTGACATCTGGGTGAAAGTAAAAAAGTGTTGACACCAGGGTGAGAGTAAGGAAGTGTTGACACCAGGGTGAGAGTAAGGAAGTGTTGACACCAGGGTGAGAGTAAGGAAGTGTTGACACCAGGGTGAGAGTAAGGAAGTGTTGACACCAGGGTGAGAGTAAGAAAGTGTTTACACCAGGTGTAAAATAATAAGGTGTTAAAATCAGCTTAAACGTACGAAAGGCTTAACACCATGTTGAGAATAAGAAAGTGTGGACACCATGTTGAGAATAAGAAAGTGTGGACACCAGGTTGAGAATAAGAAAGTGTGGACACCATGTTGAGAATAAGAAAGTGTGGACACCAGGTTGAGAATAAGAAAGTGTGGACACCATGTTGAGAATAAGAAAGTGTGGACACCATGTTGAGAATAAGAAAGTGTGGACACCAGGTTGAGAATAAGAAAGTGTGGACACCAGGTTGAGAATAAGAAAGTGTGGACACCAGGTTGAGAATAAGAAAGTGTGGACACCATGTTGAGAATAAGAAAGTGTGGACACCAGGTTGAGAATAAGAAAGTGTGGACACCAGGTTGAGAATAAGAAAGTGTGGACACCATGTTGAGAATAAGAAAGTGTGGACACCATGTTGAGAATAAGAAAGTGTGGACACCAGGTTGAGAATAAGAAAGTGTGGACACCAGGTTGAGAATAAGAAAGTGTGGACACCAGGTTGAGAATAAGAAAGTGTGGACACCATGTTGAGAATAAGAAAGTGTGGACACCAGGTTGAGAATAAGAAAGTGTGGACACCAGGTTGAGAATAAGAAAGTGTGGACACCATGTTGAGAATAAGAAAGTGTGGACACCATGTTGAGAATAAGAAAGTGTGGACACCATGTTGAGAATAAGAAAGTGTGGACACCATGTTGAGAATAAGAAAGTGTGGACACCATGTTGAGAATAAGAAAGTGTGGACACCATGTAGAGAATAAGAAAGTGTGGACACCATGTTGAGAATAAGAAAGTGTGGACACCATGTTGAGAATAAGAAAGTGTGGACACCATGTTGAGAATAAGAAAGTGTGGGCACCATGTTGAGAATAAGAAAGTGTGGACACCAGGTTGAGAATAAGAAAGTGTGGACACCATGTTGAGAATAAGAAAGTGTGGACACCATGTTGAGAACAAGAAAGTGTGGACACCATGTTGAGAACAAGAAAGTGTGGACACCATGTTGAAAATAAGAAAGTGTGGCACCATGTTGAGAATAAGAAAGTGTGGACACCATGTTGAGAATAAGAAAGTGTGGACACCATGTTGAGAACAAGAAAGTGTGGACACCATGTTGAGAACAAGAAAGTGTGGACACCATGTTGAAAATAAGAAAGTGTGGGCACCATGTTGAGAATAAGAAAGTGTGGACACCATGTTGAAAATAAGAAAGTGTGGACACCATGTTGAGAATAAGAAAGTGTGGACACCATGTTGAGAATAAGAAAGTGTGGACACCATGTTGAGAATAATAAAGTGTGGACACCATGTAGAGAATAAGAAAGTGTGGACACCATGTTGAGAATAAGAAAGTGTGGACACCATGTTGAGAATAAGAAAGTGTGGACACCATGTTGAAAATAAGAAAGTGTGGGCACCATGTTGAAAATAAGAAAGTGTGGGCACCATGTTGAAAATAAGAAAGTGTGGACACCATGTTGAGAATAAGAAAGTGTGGACACCAGACGCTAAGTTAAAGGCTGCTGACACAAAGATAGCAGTAACAAATTATTGGCACCACGTTGAAGTAAGATAGTGTTTAATCAATGTTTAAATTGAGATAATGTTGATTCCACGTTTTAGGGGAAAAATGTTGATTCGAGGTTGAAAAACAGAAAGTATTGACATGAAGTTGAGATTAAGAAAGTGTTAACCACAAGCTTGACAGACGGGGACATTTTGTCAACGGGATAAAAGTAGTAAAAGTGTTGACACATACTTGACAGGGACATTTTGTCAACGGGATAAAAGTAGTAAAAGTGTGACACATGCTTGACGGGGATATTTTGACAACGGGATAAAAGTAGTAAATGTGTTGACACATACTTGACTAGGACATTTTGACAACGATATAAAAGTAGTAAAAGTGTTGACACATACTTGACAAGGACATTTTGACAACGGGATAAAAGTAGTAAAAATGTTGACACATACTTGACAAGGACATTTTGACAACGGGATAAAAGTAGTAAAAGTGTTGACACATACTTGACAAGGACATTCTGACAACGGGATAAAGTAGTAAAAGTGTTGACACATACTTCACGGGGACATTTTGACAACGGGATGAAAGTAGTAAAAGTGTTGACACATGCTTGACAAGGGCATTTTGACAACGGGATAAAAGTAGTAAAAGTGTTGACACATGCTTGACAGGGACATTTTGACAACGGGATACAAGTAGTAAAAGTGTTGCCACATGCTTGATAGGGACATTTTGTCAACGGGATACAAGTAGTAAAAGTGTTGCCACATGCTTGATAGGGACATTTTGTCAACGGGATACAAGTAGTAAAAGTGTTGACACAAAATTGGGATTTAGATAGTGGTGAAACTAGTATGAAAGAGACACGTTGCTGACACCAGATTAAGAGCGAGAAGTTTATGATTTCAGGTTGAGAATAAGAATGTGTTGTCCCCATATTGAGAACGAGAATGAGATATGAGATAGCATCATAATATGGCACAAATCTGCCCACGGCACTTCTACTGCAGGTATCCAGTTTGCTGTCAACTCGTTTGTTCTCAATTACTGTAAAAAAATGTAAAGTACCCCCGTCACGCCAAGTGGCGTATAGGGAAATATGGTGTTAGTGACCCTATATTTTACAGACCTTCAGCGCATGATTTTTGGGGTAATGTGGTCAGCATTACGCCCGTGCTGCTTTACTTTCCCAGAAAAAAATCCGGTACCCATTTAAGGCTGGGTGAACCCGGAAGCCATCGGTTGGGATCGAACCCTACCCCTTGTCCGTGGTAGTCCAGTTCACTAACCACTGAGCTATCGCGGCTCCCCCCTCAATTACTGTGGTACGTGTTTTTTGTGTGCAATTTTCTTGTGATAGAGAGATATCTGGATCGTGCTCCTCGCATGGTAAGGATGAACCCTATGAGCAGGACTGACTCAGCAAGAAGAGTTATGTGTTTACCTCAAATTAAATGAGGTTTACGAGGTTCAAACATCTAAGAAACCACTTAACAAACCCGCTGAACTACATTTATCTTGAAGGATTCTCAATTCATGGTCTACAGGTCATGAACAAGTAGAGCACGAGCTATATTAATGAGAGAGATTTCAAAGCTTGTTCAAAGATTTGTGGGGCTAATGTCTTGGATGTTGTCCATAGCCGGAGCAAGTTGACAGGTTAACTTCCACTTAATACCGTAGTTCCTGATCGTTTGATTTATATAAAAAAAAATAAAAAATACTATGCAATTCTATTTAAGTTTACTGCTAATATTTGCAGGGTGCTTCTTTGTTTCCTTTGTTTGTAACTAAATAAAACACGTTAACCTCTGACATATTTGACTTCTTGTAGGTTTTATCTTATTTGTGATAACACTGATAAACATATGCTCACATATGCGGGCAATTGTCTTCATAAATTATCATCATATTCATAAAATCATAGTAGTAAAAATGTTCAAATTATATATTTTTTTTAACCTCTGCATTCTTTATTCAGATGTTTTATTTTGGGTCTGCATTAGTAACGTGTTATATAACAATCAAACTCAATCAAAATAAAGATGCACATGACAGAATATAATTGTCGACACCTCTTCGCCACAATGAGAAGTTTTCGGAATTCTCGTCACGCGATGGATAGAATATGATTGTTGGCTGGCTCGTCACACGATGGGAAGAATATGATTGTATGCTGGCTCGTCACGCGATAGATAGAATATGATTGTAGGCTGGCTCGTCACGCGATGGGAAGAATATGATTGTATGCTGGCTCGTCACGCGATAGATAGAATTTGATTGTTGGCTGGCTCGTCACGCGATGGGAAGAATATGATTGTTGGCTGGCTCGTCACGCGATAGATAGAATATGATTGTGGGCTGGCTCGTCACACGATGGATAGAATATGATTGTGGGCTGGCTCGTCACGCGATAGATAGAATATGATTGTGGGCTGGCTCATCACGCGTGGATAGAATATATTTGTAGGTTGGGCTGTATAACATTATGTTGGATGAGGAACGGGGAGAGGAAGGTCGGGTCGCAATAGACGGACATACATTAGATGAATTATTTAATTATGTTCACTACAGCATGCAATATTTGCTACAAAATGGTGACGCGATCAAACACAACAATCATGAATTGTTATTGAAACCGCCAACAGAACCATAGACCAACACGTTATTGTTTTAAAACATCAGTGATGCATCAGAAATGACAAGATGTGGATTTGACATCTGGTAATTTGGACTCATAATTCCAGGCTTCTCGCACACATAAGAAATGACAAGATATGAATTAGACATCTGGTAATTTGGACTCATAATTCAAGGCTTGTCGCGCACTAAACCACTAACTAGAGATGCAATAGCTTGGAGGCATGTTGCACATATTGATTCACATCGGTACAGCAACGCTACATTAGTTATGTCAATTACTGTCATAATCTTGGTTGCTGTTAATGGAAAGTTTGCTGTTAGACGAACATCAATTGTTGTCAATCGATGTCAATGACTAACAGGAATGTTCTCGTAGGCCACCAATAGTAACTTATTAGCTTCAACTGTTCTCTACTTCTAAAAGCACTTGAAGACAACGTACAGAACAAAAAAAGGGACATAATCTATGTTTTATTTAGAATAATTGAAATAGCGCTGTCACTTTGTTTTACACATAAAACATGAACATAATAAAGTCGATGTTTGATTGTAGCAATACGTCAATAGAAACAGATCTCACATCACAAGACTTATCATTAATCACTAATAAACTAACATTAGAATCGTATCATACGTCAAGAGTAAAATTAGAGATACATTAACTGTAGAGGAAATGATTTAACTCGACGATTCATACAAATGATTGATTACAACTAATACCTGTTCTCACGTACCATATATAGCATGTGAGTTATTAGCTCAGTTAAATAAACAAATTACACGTCAACTAGGATCACATTGGAAGCGTATTGACATTTGTTAATTTATTATTTAATGACATAAACCACATACACGGAAACAACTCATATCTAATTTATATAAATTGTAAGGTAGGCAATTAAGACAAGACAAACGCAATTTTTGGGGCATGTTAAAAGACACAAAAGCCTACTGAAATTAATATTGGAAGGGAGAATACAAGGTTAAAGAGGCAGAGGCAGACCAAGACTAACATGGACGAGTAACATCAAAACATGGACAAGTCAATCTATGACAGCCTGCACCATCAACGCAAGAGACAGAGTAGAATGGCGGTCCATGGTAGCCAACCTTCGTTGCGGAGAGGGCACTCAATGATGATGATGATGATGATGATGATGATGAAAAGGTAGGCACATACGATTTATATTTAAAAAATGTGTGTCGCATGTTATTTATAGAGTAAGGGGAGAAAAACGGTAGAAATGAGACAAAGTAATGCTGCATAATGACATCGCTGATGTGTAGAAGGAACATCACAGTAGCAGGTTGGCAGGGGTAGTGTTTAGAAAGACGCCATCTAGCCCATACATGTCCAATGATACCTTGTTAGAAGACTGACCTACGATGTGAATCCCAGACAAATGACAAAAAATCGTTGGAAGCCACATACATGTAGATTTACTAGAGAATGTTGAGAATAACAGGGAGAGTTAAATAAAGTAGTGAGTACATTCAATCAAGAGCAGACACGATGAGAAAGGTAATCTTCTACTGCAGACGGAAATAATCCTTTTTTTTTGCAAGGGTGGGGGGGGGGGGGGGGGGGGGGCGCATGAAAGGATTTATGAACGGAAAAATGAACAAAGAAAGAAACGGAGAAAGGAACAGATGTTGTGACAAATGTAAAAACTGAGAAGAAGAGATGGAGGGAAACACACACACAAATATGGAAAATTTTGGTTGGAAGTCAACAATGAGATTGATAGACAGTTTTAGAGTTAGCAAGTTAAGGGGAGATCACCTGCGTCCACAGACATGGAACATGATGTTTATGAGGAGACTGTGGCCTCGTGGATGATCTGCCCCTACCGAATGTCACATCTTTTAGGTCATAAATGTAAATAAACAGGCCAACAAAACAGCCCACACAACAAACTGTCAATCGTGAAGCAATCAACAACAGAGACGTTTTAATCTTGATATAGCAGTGGCCATGACCTGACATAGAACATCGACCCAGAACGAAACATAAAATATAAAACAATGTAGGACACTAGAAGACTAAAGAATGGAACCACTGGAAGGATACACAATGAGGCAATGAGCGTCACCCGTCGGGACAGACAAAATATTGATGAGTTAAGGGCGATGTGTATACATCCTCGATAGGGCGATGCGTTAACTCCTCGATAGGGCGATATGTTACATTCTCGATCGTCCCGCTATGGCGAACAGAATAAGACTTTGCCAAGCACGTGTTAACCTTTGTATCAGTGCAGCCCCACTTATCCGCTACACCCTACATTTATGAGTACAAAAGGCAGCAGGTTAGAATGAAGAAAATCAAGGATGAGGCAGGCTATTGATATTTTTCAACGGTTGTGTTCAATCAAGTACATAGAACTTGCGGAACAATGAGTTCGAGTGTCGTCGTCATCACACTGGACAGAGATTGTAGGCAACAAAACCACTTGGTCGTTGTGACAGAGGTGCAAGCATTTATTTTCGGAAAATTCTTCAGAGAGTGACGCAGTCATTTACACAGATGGGTCTGTTATTCAGCCCTTATGGAGCTCGTGGACTTTCACGGTTCATGTGTCAGGCAGAACTGAGAAGGAATATAGTGATGCTGACTACGCGTAGTTTGACCGAAGAAGTTAAGGTTCTCACTAAAACATTAGCATATCTTGAGACACAGTCTGATACACATGTGTGTTTCCTCGGTGACTATATGGGTACATTTAGAACGCTCGCAACTGGCTGGGCTTAGAGTCAATGGGGAGGTCTAGTCTAATAAAAGTGTGCTTTATTGTTGTGCTAAGCACTCGGGTGTAAGAGGTGATGAGCGTGTGACAGATCTGCCAGTTAGGCTGATGTTTAGTGTGGAAGGCAATGGCTCGTATTGACATTCTTAATACCCTCAGGGACGTTGGGCGGAAAGACAACTAAAAAAAAAATCCAGAATCTACAACCATAAAGAGATTGCGAGAATATCATGCCAAGTTGGGAGATGCCAGACAGAGGTACTACACAGGAATCCGCATAAGGCTTGACAACCAACACAGCACCGGTGTTCAGGGATATACTTGGGGAGAGATCTGAACTCTAACAGTTGTATACGATGTGCAATGAACACATGCCCTGTCGACTACATTTAACTAAAACTATATAAAAATTAACAGACCCTCGGTTCGACACTAGAAGACTAAAGAATAATAGCAGGTCCTGAGTTGGACAACAGAAGACCAAGAAGAAGACCTAAATAGAATACCACAGATATATCAGCAAAGAAAGAGGGGGGAGAGGGAAGTGGCCCAGTTATGACGTTTCAGCCACTACACACTCAGGTTGATGATGAGCATTTATTCCTCGCGATGTATTTGTTTATATGGTTCAGATCAGAGGTGTGCGGTGAATTTGTTTGTATGGTTCAGATCAGAGGTGTGCGGTGAATTTGTTTGTATGGTTCAGATCAGAGGTGTGCGGTGAATTTGTTTGTATGGTTCAGATCAGAGGTGTGCGGTGAATTTGTTTGTATGGTTCAGATCAGAGGTGTTCGGTGAATTTGTTTGTATGGTTCAGATCAGAGGTGTGCGGTGAATTTGTTTGTATGGTTCAGATCAGAGGTATGCCGAGCACTATTTGGAAGTATTACGTTAAACATAACTAATTCATTCTCATCTATTTTCTAAAAGTAAATGGTACGTTACATGTTTTTTTTTATTTTATTCAGGCTGATATCAAGAATCACACACAGACATACGACTAATATGTAATTTGTACTGGGAGCAAACAGCAATAATAAGAAATAACAAGGAGAACTCTACACCCATGGACATAAAAAGAGGAGTAAGACAAGGATGCATTCTATCACCAAGCTTGTTCAATCTATACACTGAGCAAATCTTTAAAAACATCTCAGAGATACCAGGCCTAAACATTAATGGAAAGATAATCAATAACCTAAGATATGCTGATGATACTGTACTACTAACAGAAAATCCTAAAGACCTACAACAATTGCTTAATGTGATAAACATAACAAGCAAAAAATATGGACTAGAAATGAATATCAAAAAGACTAAAACTATGATCATAAACAAAGAAAATTCTCAAGACCTACAATTAAATATCACATTTGAGGGAATACATCTGGAGACAGTCCAGAGCTACAACTACCTGGGACATACTATAACTAATGATGGAAAATGCAAAACTGAAATAAACAAGAGAACAGGTATGGCAAAAAGTAATTTTAATGCCATGAAAAATATACTAAGAACAAAACAAATATCACCAGGGCTGAAACTAAGAATGGCAAAATGTTACGTCTTCTCAATATTTCTGTATAGTGCAGAAACATTGACATTAGACAAGAAAACAGAACAGAAAATTGAAGCCTTTGAAATGTGGATTTATAGAAGAATAGGTAGAATTGGATGGAAAGAAAAGATAACAAACGATGAAGTTTTAAAACAACTGAAAATAAAAAGAGAACTGCTGAACACAATTAAGACAAGACAAATGAAATTTTTGGGGCATGTTAAAAGACACAACATCCTACTAAAAGTAATATTGGAAGGAAAAATACAAGGTAAAAGAGGCAGAGGCAGACCAAGACTAACATGGACGAGTAACATCAAAAGATGGACAAGTCAATCTATGTCAGCCTGCACCATCAAAGCAAGAAACATAGTAGAATGGCGATCCATGGTAGCCAACCTTCGTTGCGAAGAAGGCACGCAATGATGATGATGATATCAAGAATCAATTAATCATTAAACAACATAGAAAATTATGTTACAAGTCACATGTCAAATGATGAAGAGCAATAGTAATGCCATCAGTAGAAATGTCTTTTTTTATTTTTGAGAACTTGTTAATTACCTCTTCCTAAACTGTAGAGAACTGCATTAAATTGTGTAGAAGTCCATTTGCAATGAACAAAATTGCTAAACCGACAGACGTTCATAGATCCCTAGATGCCAAGAACATTAACTGTATCGAAGCTATAGTGCCGGGTCTCGGGACAATACATCATCCGAGTTGACAGACGTATGTTGTGATAAGTTGTTGGTTCTTGAGTGTAGAGACTAGATGGTGTACATTTTATGCAGAAAACATGTTTCATATAAACAAAGAATGAGATCATTATTCAGTCTAACAGAATCACATGTTTCGGAATGTGTTTCTTTCAAAATGTTAGATATACAAGCAGGGAAGTGCAGCTTATATTCTCCGTACTTCCGAGGCTCCAACGATGCCACATACTTCATGTTAAGCAGACAACGAAATCTGTCAACTTTAACAATTATTGTGCCGATTATCTCAGCGGAAAAGGGCTTTTCTTGCAACATTAGGGTCCAGATCTGTGAGACTACGTTAATTCTCATCTTCATGTTGGAAAGCTACAGTTACAGTCCAGACAGAATCCCACATATGCCAAATACATATACACGTTTACAGATGAACACAGAGAGTTGTGCCACATCCTACATGGTCGTCCACATTGTATTATGTTCTATTTTTCTTGTACACGAGGAAGACGAAATGTATGTTGAAGACGAAATGTATGTTGAAGACGAGATGTATGTTGAAGACCAGATGTATGTTGAAGACGAGATGTATGTTGAAGACGAGATGTATGTTGAAGACGAGATGTATGTTTCATTAATTGTCCAGGTGAATATACCGTACAAGCCATTGAGAATCGATACTCACGACATCACTTTAAATGTATACACAAAATATGACGTCACATGTTCATGTTATCACATAACAATGTAGCTGCCTGGTCTCTGACTTAACGGTTACGTCATCAGATCTTGGTAGGACGTTGGTATTTTAGTGATGGCCTTCCCTAGAACTTTTCTGTTACTAATCCGTTGTGTTCTCAACAACACCAATACAAAATAACAGAACAAATGTTCTATACCAAGGAAAAAACATGTAGCACAATACCAGCAAGGGAGCCGCGATAACTCAGTGGTTAGTGAACTGGACTACAAAGGACAAGGGGTAGGGTTCGATCCCAACCGACGGCCTCCAGGTTCACCCAACCTTAATGGGTACCGGATTTTTTTCTGGGAAAGTGAAGCGGCACGGGCGTAATACCGACCACATTACCCAAAAATCATGTGCTGAAGGTCTGTAAAATTTAACATCACTAACGCCATATTTCCTATACGCCACTTGACGTGACGGGGGTACTTTACTTTTTTTACTTTTTACAATACCAGCAAGGCAGTGAAATGAAACTTACACAGGATTTGTACCTTCTCGACAGCAACATTTTATTACAACAATATATATATATAATACACAATACAATATAATATACAATATAATATACAACATATATATATATATATGATTATATCTTTGTTGTTTATTATCGTTTTCCATTTTTTATTTGCAATACATCCACTTTCTGTGGCTTTTTTTATTTTTACAAGTCATTCTCTATATTTCTGTGTGCATCCATCTTTATTCATTTTTTTCCCCATAGTTTTGATTTCTTTGGCTGAGATCTTTGGTCCTTATTTATTTTGTTGCATTGCGTAGTGTTGCTCGCTTGTCTTCTTTCCATCATTTTTCAAAGATATTTATTTTTATTTTGTATTATTTTCATTTTTGAATAAGATGTCGCAAGTTTCTTGTATGCTTTTCTTTATGCATTGCCATTTGGTTCTAACTTGTTCATCCGGATTTTCTATTCTGTACTGCTCATTCCCTTCTAGCGGCTTCTGATGTGGTCTTTACTTGTGTTATATAAGTATCTTTAACATCTTTTTGATTTAAAGATGTTATGTCGAGTGGTGTTATTGATGAATTAGTCTTTTGTTTGTTTCTCTTTAGTTTGACTTTCATTTTAATCGTTACAGGATTGTTATCTCAGTTAATATCGCTCCTGGATAGGTTTTGGCTTTCTTGACGCTGTTACGGCACCTATTTTTATCATCATGTGTTCTATTTGATTCCTTTTCTTATCTCTAGGGCTTTTCCATTTGTATAGGTGTATATTGTATTTGTATTGTTTACTTTTCTCTTGCTCAAAGTGGGTACATATTATCAGAATGTTTTCTGCACAAAATTGTATTAATCTTTCTCCTCTGTCATTTCTTTTTCCTAAACTATGATTTCCTATAATGGTCTTATATATACCTTTCCTACTTTAGCATTCATATTACCCATTACAGTCAAGATGTCTGAAGATCTGAATTGTGTCTAGTAGTTCTCTTTTCATTTTTAGTTGTTTTAAAACTTCATCCTTTGTTTTCTTTTCTTTTCATCCAATTCTTTCTATTTTTTTTTATAGATCCACATCTCAAAGGCTTCAATTTTCTGTTCTGCTTTCTTGTCCAATGTCCATGTTTCTGCACCATACAGGAATGTTGAGAAGATATAACATTTTGCTATTCATAGTTTTATTTCTGTGCCCTCGTGTTTTTTTGTTTTGATGTTTGTATATTTTTCATGGCATTAAATTACTTTTTGCCATTCCTATTCTTTCGTTTATTTCAATTGTACATTTTCCATCACTGGTTATAGTATGTCCCAGGTAGTTGTAGTTCTGAACTGTCTCCAGGTCTATTCCTTCAACTTTGATATCCACTTGTAGATTTTGCGAATTATCTTTGTTTATGATCATAGTTTTTGTCTTATTTATAATCATATCTAATCAATATTTACTTTGCAGTTATCACTAGTTTATTATGTGCTAACTAGTATTTTATTAGGAAGGAGAAGCGCTCAACGACGATTGTCAAATAACACATCGGGACATTAAACATGTTTAAACGGTATACTGCGGTTTGATATTTAATTTTAAATCTGGACTCTATGGTTTAGAAAATAGAAGCTGATTCTGGAGTTGACTGGAATATCCATCTATAGATTTATAAAGTCCCGCAGGCAGAAAACAACACTGGAAAATCCTTCAACTAGCGTGACGTTATCAGCTATATAAGCGATAGACATCTGACGTCACTCCACATACAACCACAGCTGCTCACAAAGCTGACAGCGTCATGCTAGTTGCAGGTTTTCTGGGAATGTCGTATCATTCCGTAGGCCTTGTCGATCTATAGACGGCTATTGTTGGACCACAGCCAAGATTTGCTGAGTAAATCAATTGTTGGCTATTGTTGGACCACAGCCAAGATTTGCTGAGTAAATCTATTGTTGGCTATTGTTGGACCACAGCCAAGATTTGCTGAGTAAATCTATTGTTGGCCTACAGACTAGTTTTGCTGAGTAAATCTATTGTTGGACTACAGACTAGTTTTGCTGAGTAAATCTATTGTTGGCTATTGTTGGACTACAGACTAGTTTTGCTAAGTTAATCCATTGTTGGCTATTGTTGGACTACAGACTAGTTTTGCTAAGTTAATCTATTGTTGGCTATTGTTGGACTACAGATTAGTTTTGCTGAGTAAATCTATTGTTGGCTATTGTTGGACCACAGATTAGTTTTGCTGAGTAAATCTATTGTTGGCTATTGTTGGACTACAGAATTATTTTGCTGAGTAAATCTATTGTTGGACTACAGACTAGATTTGCTAAGTTAATCTATTGTTGGCTATTGTTGGACCACAGATTAGTTTTGCTGAGTAAATCTATTGTTGGCTATTGTTGGACTACAGAATTATTTTGCTGAGTAAATCTATTGTTGGCTATTGTTGGACCACAGACTAGTTTTGCTAAGTAAATCTATTGTTGGCTGTGGTTAGCCTAGTTTTGGAAAAGTGCAACTATGTATCAGAAATGGATTGGTTCCGTACGAAATAAGCTGAATATTAGCCATTATATCTTGAGCATTTGTAAACGTCATTGTAAGCTGATGAGTAGATGTAGGAGGGGGACAACATATGTCCCTTAGAGGGTAGGGGCAACCCAGTTGCTTCACGCAACTCCTCATTTCAAAGAATTTCGGTGTCTTTGCTATGAAATTGTAAAGGCTTCATGAAATGGTATGATCAGTACAAGCAGAAAAGCTTGGGGGGGGGCACACACTAATTTCTGCCTCCTTATCGATCCCTGATCTTCTCACGGCATAAATCTTGTGATATGAGCAAGGGCAAGGAACAAGAGTTGGTCTCTTTACCAGCATACGCGCGGTCACCCGATGTGGGTACTGAAATAAAACTCATGAAAATGTCTTTTGTTCATTCACTTAGGAGAGAGATGCTTATGTTATTGTTGCAGTCACTCTTGTTATCTTGTTTCCTGTATTAAGTCAGTATGTTTGCATTGTTTATGTACTTTGTTATAACCCGTTAAGTCAGTATGTTTGCATTGTTTATGTACTTAGTTATAACCCCGTTAAGTCAGTATGATTGCATGTTTATGTACTTAGTTATAACCCCGTTAAGTCAGTATGTTTGCATTGTTTATGTACTTAGTTAGAACCCCGTTAAGTCAGTATGTTTGCATTGTTTATGTACTTTGTTATAACCCCGTTAAGTCAGTATGTTTGCATTGTTTATGTACTTTGTTATAACCCCGTTTATCGAGCAAGGGATACAGAACTTCCGTCAGTGAGGCACCTCAGTTTGTAGGCAAGAATTATTTCTTGGAGCGTTTGCGTTTGAAAATTTGTTTGGAAGATTTCCCTGCGTGTAGGTTGGGCACCTCGATTGATCATCGTTTTATGTTTTGGTACAACTCGAGATGAATTTGGAAATCTACAGATCTACAGTTACATTGTTTATTATTGTTCGTAGAGTAAAATCAAAACAAAGGCTTGTTTAATGAATGGACCAGCAACTCTTTGTCTATTTCTCTTTAATCTTTATAGAATATGGCAAAAAAAAGGACACTGTTAGTGGTTGTACGACCTGAAACGAGTGGCGAGATTAATGCAGCTGTTGTAAAATATTGTGCTGGAAACATTGAATAGGTTTAATGTACACATTTAAAGTTCACACCACGATAGTAACAATTCGGGAAGCAAATACTAGGAATGAGCTTTAGTATCATCATCATCATCATCATCATCATCATCATGTGCCATACCGATTTCGCGTAGGCGATCATGTCCTTCCACAATCTTTTATGTAAAGTACATAGTATTAGTTCTGTTGTTGACTGTTTGCCATGCTATTACACCAGGCTATCTAGTATTTTCTCTCTTTGTCGTCCGCGATCTCTTTTCCTTGTATTTTACCTGTTGTAACAGAGTATTCCAACTTTCCCCTTCTCATGATGTGCCCGAAAAAATTTTGATTGTTTCTTTCTGGTGTTTTTTAGGAGTTCCCTTTTTATGTTGGTCTCTTTGAGAACTTCCTCATTGGTCTTTTAAGCTATCGAGGAAACTTTCAACATTCTTCTGAGAAATTCCATCTCTGTGGCCTCTAATCGTCTTTTCATTTGTTTATTAACTGTCCATGATTCGCTTCTATAGGTCAGAATTGGTTCTGTAAAGCACCGATAAAGTCTCTTTCTCACTTCTGTTGACATAGATTTGTTGCATAAGATTTTTTTCATTATCTGATTATTCTTAATTTCCCCTGTATATTAATTATTTCCACATGCTTTACTTTGTCAAATGCTTTTGTGTAGTCTATAGAGCACATATATAGCAAGATGACCATATTTTTAAAATCCTAATCCGGGACGGATTAATTTGACATAAATTCTTCATCAATAAAATGAAAATTTTCCGTCTTTTTCAAGTGAATAATACAGATATTTTAAAACTAATTAAAACACCTACCAATATAGGCTTACAAATCGTTATACGGAGATAAACAAAAACATTAGTGATACTCACTTAAATGGAAGATGAGGAAGAGTTGCTGTAACTTTCTGATGAGTGGATTTAAAAAAAAGATCTTTCTTTGTTTGGAGCATCATAAAAGATTTAACACACGTTTGTTCATTGTTCACTTTGGTGATCAACATGGCCTTTAAAGTGTCCACACTTAGATGTGTTTTACCATTTGTCCACAAGCTGTTCATCTGTGAAAACAATCTTTCCGTTGCAGCATTTGTTCCAGGTAGACACACAAAAAACTTTGCCAGCTTCAGAATATGTGAAATTGACACATGCCTGTTTTTGAAGTGGGAAGCCATTTCAATCCAACGCTGCCCTGGTAATGTTTTATTAATAATCCACTTATTAATTTTCTGAGAAGTAACAAACTGCTTCATGTTAACATATTCGTCATACATTTCATTTTCAGGAAAGTCGACTAAAAAGGTATTACTTTTTGACTCTCTAATGATGAAGATTTCTGAATATCTTCCCGACTTGGTGTTCTGTTCAACATTACCCAGCTGTAGGCCTCAAGGTTTTGAAAATTATTTGCAGCACATTTCTTCCAATAACTTAAAGCTGTTTCATAGAATGAAGAAAGACTGGCTTTAGAATTGTTCACATCATCCTGTGGAATTCCTTCCATTTCCAGCTTGTCAAGAATTAACTCTTGATGGCCAGAAACCATCTTCCAGTCTGGACTCCAAGATAATTATCATCACATTGATGTTGTCAATTAATTCAAATCAGTGACCACCTGTCCCTCTACTTTCTCCACTGGTTCGTGGAAAGGGGATGCCTGACTGTGAACAAAAATAAGCCATGCTACAGACAGGGGGTTTCAAAGAATTTCTGTATAAAGACTGGGCATCTATCTTGAGACTGTAAATAGGATTTTAAAGGCAGAAACATGTGATGAACCCTTTCAACAGCAGGCAACAGTGGAGCATAGTTCTGTCTCCAAAATGAGCCATGAAAGCATCACATCTCCCTTCACAGTTGTACCTCCAACATAAACCGTGAAAGCATACGACCTCACTACGTGCCCAGTAACAGACCCATCTGTGTCCCAGATTGCTGGAGTTCAACGATTCCGGGAACTGCGGGTTTTCCCGAAATAAAACGGAAATAAGGCAGGTCCAGGTTTTCAGTGCGTCCCAAATGACGTCACTAGCATTGTATTGCTTTCTTGATAGTCCGCGCTGCTATAGTTCGTTTGAAATCATGTGCCCAACTTCAAAACGCTTTACTCTCTAACCGTTTGTTAAAAACTGTTGAAATTTTCCAAATGTTATTAGAATGCAAAAGACCTTTTTAAATGTATATTTAACAAATATCTTGCAGCTGCAGTTTTCTTAAAGCGGCGAATTTCTTTGATGTTTGTCAAAAATGTAATTGTGAAGCCCTAAAGAATAGAAATTACCGTAGTTGCTGGTCTATGATTAATTTTCACTAGGTAAAGGCGTGGGCGTAATGGGGAAATAACTGGATACGACAAAACACCAGGAGAATTATTGTCTGCTCAGTTCAAGGACGGACGATAATATCAAGGTATACCTGTATGTCCAATTTTCATAGTTGTGTGGTCCTGAAAAGGACCGTTTGTTGAACTAATTTAACGTAATAATTGTGGGGGCTTAATATACTTTCATTCTGAATCAAACGAGTCTAAAAGATTAATAACTGTTTGGGGTTGAACATTCCACAAACCATCATTTTTCCAATATTCCTCTTCCTGTTTTAAGACGTGGTCTTCAAATTTTGCCCAATAATCTTTGTCTATATTTAATAAAGCGAGATTAGCAAGAGTCTTTACATCGCATATTTTGAATGTTGTATTTTCATCTGCCACTTGTCCCTTTAATTTTGCCCAGATTAGTTCTTATGGATTTAAATGATCATGATAAGGTGGCAGCCTTAAACTTATATGACCGTGCTCTTGGATAATCTTATCTATTGAAAATCTTTGTCCTCTGTTTTTGCTTTACTAGACATAGTAATTCAGGTTTTAGGTACATGTTATTAAATTGTATGTGCTCCTTTGTGAGCCATATCTTAATAGCATCTTTTGTACTAGATGACGTCGGGACTTATCTTCAAGTGCAACAATGTTGTGGTACGCTGCATTGTCCATTATTAGGCAAGATGGTCGATCTAGTGATGGGAGAACAGAATTTTCAATCCAATGTCTAAATATGTGACCATTCATCTCAGAGTGATAATCCCGATTGTCTATGGATTTTGAAAGAAAAATGAGCTCTGCATTCTGTATTAGTCCATGTTGTCGACTACCTGCATGAGCAATTATCAAGCGCTGTCCTTTGCTGCTAGGTATTAATCTCTTAATCTTTCCATCTGATGACTGCCATTCCCTTTGGTTAGTGTGGTGAGCATTGATCCATGTTTCATCCAAGTACACAATATCATAACCTTGCTTGCGGCCCTCTTTTACTTCACGTAAGTACTTGCTTCTCATGACTACTATATGTGGCTTCTCACAGATGATGTTTCGTCCATTGGAATACTTTCTGAATGTAAAGCCTGCAGCTCTCACATTCCTCCATAATGTAGACTTTGATATTTCAATACTGTTGTTCTTTTTCAGCGATACTTTTAATTTTCTTATTGTAACAGTTTCATTCATACCCAACATTTTGCGAATTTCACTTCTAATAAGTTCACTGTCGAAATTATCCAACATTTTTGCTCTTCCTTGTGATTTTGTATATTTTGAACATGACGGTCACGTGCTTGAATCCAGCGATTAAATGACCGTTTAGATAAATCCAAAATGTGTCTTGTCCTATTCTCATGGTTTTCTAAAGAATGAAATAATCTTCTTCGTTTAGCCTCTTTGCAAAAATAGCCATACATTTTATTGCGATGTTTTGTAAACTGCAGAATTTCATTTTAAGACTCATGATAAATTTTATGGTTCCACGTCACGCCGCTGAATGAACGGAAATGGAACACACAATGTATCGTGTTTTTTACAAGTGTCTAATTGTGTCAGAAAACCCACGTTGAAAGCGTGCAAACACGTCAATTTGACCGTGTATGGATTTTACTCGCTATTTTTAACTTAAAATACTGTAAACATTAAGTTTTTTCTACATCAATGGGTCGTTAAAAATGTATTTAAATCAAATAAGCAACAATAATAACCAAATGTTTTTTTTAATGAAATTAATTCCCTTTGGGTTCTAATCATTATAACTTTACATGCAAATATTGAAGAACTTACAAAAAGCGGTTAAAAAGATATCGACTGCCGGGCTGAGGGCCGGCTAAACACGAGTCGCAGGGCAGAAGGAGCTCAAAGACCGTGTGAACGTCACCTTCCGCTGTCCTTCCTGATTGAGTTATTGTGTTATTTGTTGCGGGTCATCACCATTGCACTCCGAACATGTCCATAGGTGCTCAGATCCCCTCCTCAGCAATTCCCGCAGTGTCCAGCGACTAACGACTCCAGTTCTGTGTTGGTTGATAAGTTTTCTTACACGCCCACTAAGTTTCTCATTTCTGGCTGTGCCCATCTTAACTCCCATCTTTTTCATCCGAAGGGGTGACGTGGAATTGTGGTGGTCAAAATCCTGCGCTCTTCCCACATCTCGGAGGGCATTAATGATATCCGCCCGATCCATTGGTTGACCGTCCTCAACGATGGCGCAGCTAGCCAACCTGTCCGCTATTTCATTTCCCCGTACTCCCGCATGTCCAGGGACATAGACAAAGGTGACCTTGCGTATTGTTGACTTCTGCAATGACTCTAACCATTGCACGCATACAGAGGCCGCCTCCACTTTTTTTATCATGCTCATCGAATCACTCAGTATACATGCGTGGGTGTAGCCTTGTGACTCTAACCAGTTGAATGCCCTGGTCACTGCCATCACCTCCATCGTTCTGCTACTAGTCCTTCCTGATGTCCGGATGAACCTCTTGCTACAAGAGTGGATGGTCATCATCTACAACAGGGGTGGCCAAATGGCGGCCCGCGGGCCGGATCCGGCCCGCCAGCCTAGTTTTCTTGGCCCGCGAAGCTCCACGGACTTACTTCATTTTTTACCACTAATAGCGGATTTCTCCTGGTTTTAATCCATGTCGGAGTTAACTCTTCTATCGTTCAAGAATACACAATTTGAAAATCTCTGTCAATTTCTCGCAACAGCTAGATTGGCAACATAATTTCAAATAACACACACACACACACACACACACACACACACACACACACACACACACACACACACACACACACACACTGCACAACTAATGGTGCCGACAATATTCAAAGTCTTTGCTTCGAGTTGGTACCGCAAAGTTGCTTTATTGTCAGTGCGGTGATAGCGTCAGATCTTTGGCTCAACATTTGTCGTCTGGACTTGTGGTGGCTCTTTCATTTCGCGGTAAGGGGTTAATGAGGTTGGGAGGGACAGGGGTGAGGGGACTTCGTAGCTCTAATTCTGTCTTTGAAGTTACATTCAAAATGTTTCACTCTTCGCCTTCATTCCCTTTGATCCCATCGTCTTGTCTTGTCCATAAAATGACTGCAACGTGTTTATTTGGTCACAATCTTTTGATTTCATTGTCAAACACAAGTCTGTGTATAACTGTCAAATCTGGACTTATTTTCGATAGTGGACCAACATTCTGTGACTTTTAACTTTGATGTGAGATTTTGTATTAAATCATGTTAAAACGTAGAAAACTTGATTGTGAAAATCGCATATTTAAACCTGAATGGGAATTAGATTATTTGTTCATCTTCAATAAGGATAGTAAACCTCAGTGCTTAATTTGCGTTCAAGTGTTAGCCGTTTTGAAGGAATATAAGTTAAAACGGCACTATGCCACACATCATCAAAACATGTATGAGAAACATAGCATTGAAGCTAGGAAGCTTTTGGTTGAACAGCTGAAGACAAAGTTGAATCAACAGCAAAGTATGTATACAAAGGGCAATAAAATTAAAGAGTCATCGATCATTGCATCATATACAGTTACCTATGAGCTTGCAAAATCTAAAAAACCCTTTACTGACGGAAATTTTGTGAAGAAATGTGCGATTCAAATGGCAAAGGCATTCGGTCAAGAAAAAATAGCCAAAGAATTTGAATCTGTGCCTCTTTCAAAACAAACTGTAGCCAGAAGAACAGAAGACATCAGTCTGCAACTGTCTCAAAGTTTAAAATCTTGTATTGAAAACTGCTCATATTTTTCGCTCGCGATTGATGAAAGTACTGACATCACTGACACTTGCCAGCTTCTTATTTTTGTTAAAGTTATCCAGGAGGAGTTTACTGTTATTGAAGAATTGTTGAAAGTTTGCTCTTTGCATGACACTTGTAGAGGGACAGACATATTTCTGCAGTTCATAGTGCCGTAGATGAAGTAGGTGGTTTTGGAAAGTTGTCTGCAGTGTGTACTGATGGTTGCAAAGCTTTTATTGGTTCAAATACTGGTTTTGTTGGACTTCTAAAGCAAAACAAAATTAACGTACCTACATTGCATTGCATAATTCATCAAGAGGCCCTTTGTGCAAAGTCCATAAATCTAAAAGACACCATGGCTACTGTTGTGAAAATAACAAATTTGATAAGAGGAGGACACCAGTCTTTAAATCACAGGAAGTTTTATCATTTTTAGAGGAAGTAGATTCTAGCTACGGTGATCTCCTGCTTTATACAGAAGTAAGATGGCTTAGTCGAGGGAAATGTTAATAATATTTTTTGAACTGAAGAATGATATTTATGACTTCCTGCGAGAGAACTTACCATGCTCCATTGATCTTCAACATGCACTCAAAGACATTAATTTCCTTCATAATCTGGCATATCTCACAGACATCACACAACATTTGAACATATTGAATTTGCAGCTACAAGGGGAAAAGCAAACCATTTTTCAATTGGTGGGATATGTTGATGGTTTTAAAAAGAAGCTGAATCTATTTAGACTTTCTTTGCAAAAAAATGATCTGTTCCATTTTTCAAGTTGTAAGCAGTTGTTGTCAGAGATAGAAAGTGCAAACTTCAGTAAGTACGCAGCTGACATTGAACATTTGATTTGTGAATTTGATCGACGATTTCAAGATTTTGAAATGTTTCGTCCGCAAACGGAACTTTTTAATAACCCAATTAAGTGCACAGTGGAGTGCCAGCCATCAGATCTTCAACTAGAGTTGTGTGACCTTCAGTGTGACCCCTTCCTCAGTACTGTAAAGGCATTAGGAGCTGACTTCTGGAAATTGCTACCAAATGAACGTTACCCGTGTCTGAGAAAATGGGCACTAAAGATGTGCTCTATATTCGGCAGCACATATCTCTGCGAGACAACATTCTCTTCCATGAAGTTAATTAAATCTAAGACCAGGAACAGAATGACCGATTCGACATTGTCCCATACTCTCCGAATCGCCACGTCAAAAATGGAAGTGGACTTCAAATCTCTGGTGGAAAGCTGTGACAAGTCACAATCGTCGCACTGAGACATTAAAGGTAATTTTAAAATGAATAATTAATGGATTTGTTACAAATCAAATATGTAGTCAAAGTGCAAGCATTATTTATATATTACTATATCGCATAGGTCCCTACTGTCATTTTTGACGATATTCTTAAGTGTGGCCCGCGGGTCTTGGCCTTGGCTTTAATCCGGCCCTCGGGTAACCTCAAGTTGGCCACCACTGATCTACAAGATCCTCTCGCCATCGCCATGGTCGAGTATCGTCTCCCGGAACATCTCGGTGCACGGTGGTTCTTGGATACCGGGTTTGACCCTATTTTAAATTTGCAACTTTTTCGGGAGAATTTGGTTTTAAACTAAAAAAGATATAGTTGCTCTCTAAGGGGAGGAAAAAGTAAGAACAAATAATAATATAAATAAAAATAATAAAAAAACAATATTTAAAAATAAAAAATAATAAAAAAGAAATAATTAATTTTCAAAAAACATTTTAAGCATAAAAAAAAATATATATATATATATATAAAATATTAATTTTAACTAATATTTTTAAAATATGATATAGATATTTAAAAAATAAAAAATAATATAAATAAAAAAATAATTTAAAAAAAATTTAACAATAAAAAGATATATATATATATATAAATAAAAATTATTATTTTTTTTAAATTATATAAAAATAAGGAGATATATATATATTAAAATAAAATTAATATAACAATAACATAGAAATAATATAAATAAAACATATTTTAAAAGTTAACATTATAAAATAAAATAAAAAAATAAATTGTTAAAAATGTCTACCTCATTTAGTCCAATGTAAAGGGAGATAAGATTGTATCGAATTGAGGAAATGTTTTTCTTCAGGTGGTTCCCTTTTATACTGGTCTGGTTAATTATTTATCAATAAATTGGAGTGTCCAAACAACATTCTTCTTCAAATTGAATCTCCTCTCCTCTCCATTTCTATCCATTTCTATTTCTCTCTCTCTCATTTTCCCTATTACACATTCAGTGTTTTATCAAAGTTACGTGATACAGAATATTTAAACAAATTAAAGGGTAGCTTATAGTCACACGGTGTAAATAAAAGCCTTTGAATGCAGTAACCTCTATCATTAAACAACACAATAAAAGGAATTAGTTTGTCGGTAAACGAAAGTAACATAATGAATTTACAAGAATATGAAATATGAAATGTGTACATATATGAAACATGTTTACGTCGAAGAGACATTTACCATATTGGCAAAATTGGTAAACGTTTGTGTCCATAATGTATTTTAACAAATTCGGGACAAAAGCTAAATATCGAACAAAATCGGGATAAATTTGGGACAGTAACAAATCCGGGACAAAGGATGAAAAATAAAGCAGAAAATTCGGGACTGTCCGGAATAATCGGGACGTCTGGTCACCTTACATATATAGATCTTTCTTTACCTATATAGCTCTTTATATCAATGTTCTTATAATGTATATTGCATTATTGGTGCCCTTTCCTTCCACAAATCCACATTGTTCCTCACTTATTCTGGTTTTATTTTTTCCTTACACGTCTCTTGATGATTCTTAGTAAGATTTTCGTCATATTGCTCGTGAGACTAATAGTGCGATGGTCTTTACAATCAGTGGCGCCTGACTTCTTCTGGCCTATGGCTACAAAGATAGATTTTAGCAGATCTTCGATTATGTGCTCAGTGTTATATATGTCATTGAGTAGTTTTGTTATGACTTGTACTCCCAGCTCTCCTAATGCATTTATCTCTTCGATTGTTATTTTGTCGGCACCTGGATCTTTGCCTCTTTTCATGTGTTGAACTGCGTCCTCCACTTCACTCTGCATTATTGGTGGTCCTGTGTCTTTGTTTTAATTGTTTAGCTCTGGTCTTTCATCATCATAGAGTTGACTGATATATTCTGTCCATCTTTCTATTGTCTTCCCCTGCCCCATTATTATATTTCCTTCCTTTGACTTAACACATCCTGAAACTTTGCTTCTTTTTTTCCTGTTAATTCATTTAACTGATTGTGCATACATTTTGAGTCTTTCTTTTGTTGTTTTTCAATTTCTTCACATTTCTGTTTAACCATCCTTCCTTTGCTTTTCAGCATTTGTTTTGGATCTCTTTGTGCAATATTTTGTATGTCTCTTGTTCTTTCTTATATTTTCGTCTTTCGTTCATTAGTTCTAGTATTTCTTCTGTCATCCATTCATTTTTGTTGATTCTTTTAGTCCACAGGTATTACTTCTTTTGAAGTTTGTTGAATCGATTGTTTGAGCATTTCCCACTGTTCCTCGATGTCCTGTATTTTATAAATATCATTATATCTGTTTTGTACTATCGTGCTAAACTTATCACTCATCTGTCTACCTACTCTAAGCATATGTACTTTCTAGCATAGTTATAATTTTATATTTTTTCGGGATTTCTGTGTCTTCCGCAGTTTTATTTTTATCTTTCCAAATACTTGTACATGGTCACTATTGCTATCTGCCCTGCCCTTGTTTTAACCGATGTTAGCCTATTCCTGAATCTTCTCTGCACCAGTATAAAATCAATTCGATTGTGTACTTTTTTTATGGGCTTTGCCATGTCCATAGTCGCCTAGGGTGTTGTTTGAACCAGGTGTTACCTATAATCATTTCATGTGTCTTTGCCCAAATCTATCAATCTATCCCCTCTGTCATTCGTCTCTCCAAGGCCATGTCCCCCAGTCACATTTTGCACTGAAATCCTCTAATATAATAGTTATTTCTTTGCATTGAAATCCCCTAATATAATAGTTATTTCTTAGGATTTACACTGTTTCCATGGTCATCTCTGGGAGCCGCGATAGCTCAGTGGTTAGTGAACTGGACTTCAAAGGACAAGAGGTAGGGTTCGATCACAACTGACGGCTTGCGGTTCACCCAGCTTTTAATGGGTACCCGATATTTCTGTGGGAAAGTAAAGCGGCACGGGGTAATTTCAACCACATTACCCCAAAAATCATGTGCCGAAGCTCTGTTAAAATTTATGGTCACTAATACCATATTCCCTATACGCCACTTGGCGTGACAGGGGTACTTTACTTTTATGGTCATCTCTAGCTCGTTGTAAAACGTGTCAATGTCTTCTTCTTCGCTATTACTTGTTGGTGCATAAGCTTGAATTATGTTGATATCCATTGGTCTACCTCTCAATTTTACTAGCAGAATTCTATCTGATACTGGCCAAAATCCTTTCACTGTTTTGCTTCTTTCTAACATGATGCATACTCCTCTTTCGTGTGTGGTTCCCCCAGAGTAAATTACATTTCCACTGTCGCACTGTAAATAATCCTGCTTCTTTCCATCTCATTTCACATAGTCCCAAGATGTTCAATTTCATTCTCCTCATTTCTTGGCTGATGTTTTCTGCTTTACCAACCGGGAATGCTGATCTAATGTTCCAAGTTTCTATAGCTAGAGTCTCATTATTTTTGTTCTTGCATACAGTAGCTTAACTACGGTCGGCTGTCACCTGTAGCACATGACGCTCCCTACCGGACGAGGTGGCTGCGGAGTTCCATTAACGTCGTTAGTTGTAGATTTTAAGGTGTGTTTTGACATACTTATTCTAGGGAATATAAGAAGGTAGTATATCATTCCTTTCCTTCTTGGCAGTGACTGTACTAGTCGGAGATCGCAGCCATTGTCTCTATACATGAGATCCTCTGTCTGCCATCGCGTGTGGGGACTATAACCGGCACTAATTGTCGGGCTCCAACAACCACCTGCTCCAATGGCTTCACATAACTCTGACTGGCGGGCTAAACGGGATCTCCACCTTGCCCAAGGGTGTCCGCTTTAGTAAGGCACGAAATAAACGTTCAATTGGACTTGATTGAACAGCTTTGTAGGGATTTGTATTGTCACCGTTTTACGACAAACCACAACACGACCCAGGCACGCCCACTTAACGTCCTTTAAAGTGAGTATGACGAAGAGATCCTTTAGTGATCGGGTGAACAACATTAGCTGTGCTCTTGCTTCAAACAAGAGAAACTGTCGCTTGATTGACAACCAAATTTTTAAAACGTTAAACTAGACTGTAGTACTGAGGACAAACAAAAGCAGACAAAGTGACAAGCCATAGTTTAATCAACTTAATCATCATTGCATCAAAGCAAACCACAAGAAATATCTCCCCTTTTCCCCCCCCCCCCACCCCTCCAAATTACATGGCTGTAACAACAATCATGACAGATCAAGCCATATTCGAAATCTGTTATTGTATATTAGCTTCAGATTTCCTCACCTGCTGCTGGACCTACCACTGACGCACCAAATATAAAAGAGTTGATTGAATCTCTCCTGTATTTCGAGCTCATCTTGTAGTAGAGGAAGATGTTGATGCTGGAGTTGATGGCGTCAAAGATGTAAACAAATGACCACGAGATGACGTAGGCGTTGACTTTAAAACCCTCGATACTAACTGAGGATCAAAGAATGTTGCCATGGAAACAGCTACACCTGGTGTGTTGCACACAATTAAGACTGTAGCGATCATGGCTACCATTATCACTATTTTTCTATCTCGGATGGAAATGGCTTCACGTTTTGCTTCATCGTTGTTTGCTGTCATGCGCCATTTGAATTTTGTTTGAGCTGGAAGACTAGAACAACGGTGACCACAATCACAGCAACGAAGGACGTGGCGCCGAGAACTGAGTACAGAATGAATGCTTGACCTTCCACGCTGCTTCTGTTCCTCGTGAACACCATCGCCAGCAAGGTTCTGTTTCTCTCTGGGTAGAACTTCCAGTCCAGGTAAGAGGTCGAGTACTCAGGTAGAGAAACGCCGTGACCATAATGACGTAGATGAGAATTAGAATAATTGTAGTCCTCCTGGGAGTAATAATTGTTTGACCTTCAGAGGGAACATGATGCTCAGACATCTTTCCGTTGTGACGTAGACAGTTATCCAGGCTGTGGTCCTGCTGAAGCAAGCGCGAGGCATGGCACTTATCATGTATGTGACCTCCTGGCCGACGATTGGTACGTTCGATTTGGTGAAGAAAGGATTAAGGAAAATAACATATTGTATCTGCATGAAGAGGCCACAGAGGTCAGAGATGGCTAGACCCAAAAAGCTGATGTTCATTGTGTTTTGAAACCCTTGTTTGTAGAATACCACAATGTTCATCATGTTAGTCACAATACCGAACAGACAAACAGCACTGGAAATAAACACAAAGTTGAGAATGTCGAAGATGTCCCTCACTGCGTTGCTGATTAAACTCGATGAAGTCTCATGCTGATGTCGGCCATTAGAAATATATTTGATTGCCACACACACAATATTCAGTAACTTTTATCTTCAATGGATTATTATATTAAAATAAAGTCATTCAATATATAATATAAATTAAAAATATAACATAATTTATAAATATGAAATCAATTTGATAAATATAAGTACAACAGAGTCTAACAAGCTTTGTATAATAATACGTTATAGTTCCATGGGATTTTCTCTTGTTAGAGGTTGGAATATTAGAGCTTCAGTAATTTTAATTTAAGAAAAAAGAGCACAGCAATTGTGAACGTGCTTGCTTTACGGTATAGTTGGGTAATGAGTGGCACACGTACACCGGAATAATGGCATGACGTCATTAGATGACGATATGCGCCGTTATAGTAATCAACCCTTGATTGTTGGCATTAACCTACATCCTTGCAGCTACGTATCAACGTTTCCACCTAGAGTAATGTTTCCCTGGCTCGATTTGCCTATGGTTTATTTTTATTGTTTCTTTAAATAAACAAGAGAGAACACACAATATGCACTAGTGACGTCATTGGAACACGGTTCACTGACGTTCAGGAGAGAGGAACAACCTGCTGCAGACATTGTCGTGTACAGGCTCTAGCATCCTCTTTTCAGAAGTGTCTTTTAAACAAAAAATCAAACACTTTTATTCTTTGTTATGACAAGTCACCGGCACAACACGTCTCGTGTTTACCTGACATATATATATAGATGACAGATAATTTCTGTCAAACTTAGAAGTTGAGAGATAATAGTTACATATTGTAGACTAGTGGTGATTCTAATCGTTGATGGCGATTCATGCACTCTCACGAGACCTGGCCAATGGTATCAGTCTCGCTCTTGTATGTTTCCATTTAGTCTGTCTCTCAATTAACAAAAGATGGATACTATCGTTTAGTCAATATTTGACCGAAATGATCAACATGAATCCAAATCTACAAACGTGAACTGAATATAAATATGAGAAATATTTGCACACAATGACAATAAATAATGATAGGGCACTATACCAACAAGCAAGGTAGATGAAAAGAACTTAGAGAAAGTTTAAGAATATAGCTACCTGAACACGTCATAGCAAGAATTGAAAAATACAAGGACAGAAATAAAGCAAAGAACATGAATAGCAAATCGTATTTTTTTATGAAACAAACAAAAAATTGGAAGCCTTTAAATGTTGAATTATTGAGAGAATATTGGATGGACAAAGAAGAAAACAAATAAAGAAAATATGAAATAAATTAAAATGACAAGAGAACTATATTACGATATTGACAAGCACTTTAGGGACAAGTGAAGAGGACACTAGAAATTATTGAAAGGAAAAGAAATAAATGGCAAAAGAAGCAGCGGAAGACAAAGAATAACATGAACCGAAAACATTCAGCAAAACATTGAATGCGAGACGGCACAACAAACATAAAAGCATATACAAATAATAATAATGACAGTCGTAGTTAGCAGCTCCCAGCTCTGGACATTAGCTTTCCTTATTGCAGACACTCTACATTTAGTCGCAAATGTTGCTTGTTTGGCAATAGTCGCTCAGTCACATTGACCTGATGTTCAGTCGCTGAAGTGAAACTGAACTGGGAGATCATGTAATTATGTGTGTCATAGGTCAATTCTATTGAAATCTTAGTCGTCACTGCTGCTTGTAATGCTGAGAGATGGAGGAGTGGTATGTACCGGGTGATGCTGCACGAAGTCCGTGTACATTATCACGGTAAATTGTTGCAACTGTTTCCATTAGTCAGTCGATTAGACATCTTCTGTATCTAGTGCGATGTAGTTATGGGAGATCATTTCTCGAATTCTGGATGTGAAAGAAAATGAGAGCATTATAATGAGTCTCTTCATGAGGGGTTTGTTGGAGTCATACACATTTTGATAAGTGAAAGGTGTCTTCTTGCTTGGGAATGGGGGGGGGGGGGGGAGGACAATCAAACAAAGCGCAGAAAGCATTACATAAAGAAAGAAATATAAAAAAACCCACAAAACATTACATAACAAAAAAAAACATAGAAAGCTGAGAAACAACAACCTCACAAACCTCCTTTGTTGGAGTCATACACATTTGATAAGTGAAAGGTGTCTTCTTGCTTGGGAATGGGGTGGGGGGGGGGACAATCAAACAAAGCGCGAGAAAGAATTACATAAAGAAAGAAATATAAAAAACCCACAAAACATTACATAACAAAAAAAAAAACATAGAAAGCTGAGAAAACAACAACCTCACAACTAGTTTGCTGTTCTGAACATGGTCACATGTCACAACCTGTAAGAGGTTACGTAAAGAAAAATCTAGGAGAAACAGAAAAAAACACGCAGAAGTTAACAAGTGTTTGGACGTCAATGGACGATTAACAAGACAGACAGGCGAATTTTGACAAGATAAAGAAGGTATGATAGGAGAGAACACTCTATTGGATGAATATATAGAACAGGGGGGGGGAGAATAGGCATGGTTGCATTTTAACGTAGGCAAGGGAGACTACAACGTTGCGGCTCAGTGGGGCGAGTATCAGCTGGCACATTAGGGCACACCATAAATGTATCTGAGTATATACATAAATGAAACAAGGAGGGCAAACTAAATAAACAATTTTATTTTAGACTATCTGAGAGGAAGAAATATGAAAGAGACATCCCTGAGCGCTCTTGTCCGAAGCGAGGTAAAATACTACATGGAATTACATTAAAAACAATTGTTTCCAATGTTTACCATAATGATGATATCGTTATTGACAGGGAACAGTTGGCTGTGTTCACGTCCTGCGCGGTTTCGCCGTATGCTTTGGCGTGTGTGAGACTGATGCGATGGGAACTACAGTTACCTTTCTTTGTTTGGAAGAGATGATATTAATTAGGATGATTCCGCTGGCACGGCGGTTGAGCATTTATGGATTTTATTCGTTTGCTGTGGTATCGGGGCCTTCCATAACCAAATAACCAAATGCCAAGGGCGGACAGCGAAACATCTAGAAGGAGTTCTACAGCTATACTGAGAAGGTTACTGATTCCCTTGACTATACAATAGCAGGGGTATTGCCAAATGTATGTGTATAATATAAGTATAGTTGCACGAACAAATATAAAACAAATAGTGCATACAATATAAACACTATATATATGCCGACTATATTTATACCCAGATGTATGTATATATAATATGAACCATATGGATGCGAATCATGGACAATAGAACAACAGACAAGAAATCACTGAGAGTCTGAAGAAATGTGGTTTTACAGAAGAATAATGAGAGTACCATGGACAGCTATGAAGAGTTAATGAAGAGGTTCTGAGAGAGGTCAAAGCAAAAAAGAGAGCTAATTTCCAATATTAGGAAGAAACAATCATCATTTTTGGCCATGTAATGAGAAGAGAATAACTACAATATATTGGAACAACATGAAAAATTGAGGGACGGACGAAGAGATAGAGGGAAGCAAAGAGGAAAAATAACAGACAGCTTAAGAAAATGGTTGGCAGCAGGTCCAACAACAGAAATGATAAATAGCTGCCGAGATCGAAAGTTGTGGAGAGACATGATCACCTACGCCAGCAGGCCCGGTACTTGATGATGATATATATATATATATATATATATATAATATATATATATATATATATTCAACATTTATAAATACACATGGGCACACGTACAAAAAAATGTATTCACAAACCGCACACATTTATATATATATACATGCTCTGAAAAGTCGAGTCTTGCACCAGAGGCATACTGTATGTGAGATGCGAAACATTCCGGTCTTTTTGAATCGTTTTATGTTATGTGTCAAGCGCCCTGAGGGCATTCAGCATATCAACACGGCCCCATTGTACTTCCGCGCTCAAATGTAGCCACACTGGCAAGCGTACCGGGCCTTCGACTAACCCCCATAACCATACCTTTTCTACGCCCTCAAATGTTTGTTCAAAGTCAAACAAAAGTGGTTCTGTTCAACAAAAGTGCTGTACACTGTGAGGACTGCTTTCTATCAACTGTTCAGTGATAATGCTGAGGCAGACATTTGGTATGTACAGGATTTATATCTGACGGAAAACTGCTTGTTCAGGACCTAAGTGCCCAGATCATTTTAGTTCTTGTTAGTTCCTTGATATGGGTAAATACCACTGTGATCCGTCGATATGGGTAAATACCACTGTGATCCATCAAAATGGGTAAATACCACTGTGAATTCGTCTCTCGAGTAAGGTCTCCTTAGTAGTATACAATGTTGTATTTGACCCGAATTTAGTGCTAAATTAACAAAGATATATAGTAGGTGGCGCGGCGAAACCTAATGTACCGTAGGTGCAGGGGGAGTTAACCGTGACCTCTAGCCCCGGTGACCCCGGAAGTGCCTGTTTATGTCTGGTGTGTGCTGACTTTGGAGTGCTTGGTGTACTTGAGCGATAGTGATAGGTTTAGTAGATTATACAACATCAATGAAAAACATTAAAATTTAAAACAGAAGAACGAAGATATATTTTTTATTCTTTATTATCTCAATAGGTTGTATAACATACATTGATATATTATAACATTACAAAAATATTCAGTACAGTGAGTCAATATATAGACATGGATAACATTTATTTATAGATAGGTAGTTGGATGTCTGCTTAGCTCTATGTCATAAATTGAATCATAAGGGGTGAAACTTGTTAGAGATTGTGGTTAGGCTAAGCGGTAGTGTAAAGAGTTTTAAATATCTAGAGGCGTAGTCGAGACGTTATCATCAGCTACCTTTCTTTTTATATAGAAATAGGAAAGAGCATTTCTTGTTTGACTGTAGGAAAATATGGAATTATTTAAGACTTTGAAACCTACATTTTTCCCACCCTTGGCCTTTTGCGTGGCGAGAACCTCTAAAAACATATCTTTATCTAATTTGTTGTGTGCTTGCTTAACCCTTTACAAACTGATTTTATCGTAATCCCACTACAATGGTACGTCTTACTACATACAGCTAACAAGAGCTGTCCCTTCGTACTCTAGTTTAAAAGCCCAGGCGTTCGTTTGGTGTACGCTTTAATACCCTTACAGTTTATACATTCTGTTTTGCTAGTATGTTCATCGCAGCAATGGGGTGTATGGAGGTCGCCTAGTGTGTAATAAGGGCTGTATAGGGGTCGGCTAGTATGTCGTGATGGGTGTACGGAGGTCGTCTAGTGTGTCATATCGGGTGTATAGAGGGCGTTTAGTGTGTCATGATGGGTTGTATAGGGGTCGTCTTAGTGTGTCATGATGGTTGTATAGGGGTCGTCTTGTGTGTCATGATGGTTGTATAGGGGTCGTCTAGTGTGCCGTGATGGGTGTACGGAGGTCTTCAGTGGGTCATATTGGGTGTATAGAGGGCGTTTAGTGTGTCATGATGGTTGTATAGGGATCGTCTAGTGTCATGATGGTTGTATAGGGGTCGTCTATTGTGCGTGATGGGTCAATGGAGGTCGGCTAGTATGTCGTGATGGGTGTACGGAGGTCGTCTAGTGTGTCATATTGGGTGTATAGAGGGCGTTAGTGGGTCATGATGGTTGTATAGGGGTCGTCTAGTGTGTCATTGATGGTTGTATAGGGGTCGTCTAGTGTGCATGATGGGTACATGGAGGTCGGCTAGTATGTCGTGATGGGTGTACGGAGGTCGTCTAGTGGGGTATGATGGTTGTATGGAGGTCGTCTAGTGTGTCATATCGGGTGTATAGAGGGCGTCTAGTGTGTCATGATGGGGTATGTAGGTCGTTTAGTGATCGTGAGGGGTGTATGGAGGTCGTCTACTGTGTCGTGAGGGGTGTATGGAGGTAATCTGGTGTGGTATGTGGGGTGTATGGAGGTCATCTAGTGTGATATAAGGCTGTATGCCGGGCGTCTAGTGTGGCATGAGGGCTGTATGGCGGTTGTCTGGTATATATACTTTAATCAACCAATAAGAAAAATGAAGAACATTACATTCAACATTACTTATCTAAACTACTTTACATCAATACAGTTGAATAAGTGTTACGTTAAGTCTTACCATACTTTAAGAGAAAACATTCAAACTTACAGTATAAAATATAGTCTCAATCATCTACACTGAATATAACCTATTATCGATAACCCTTAACATAATTTAAGAGAAAACAAGCCAACTTACGGTGCAAAACTCCGCTAGACTGAAGTGTAGTATGACCTTCCTTGAATCAATCAAAACTTATAACGCCGTCTAGTTTAAATATAGCCTGGTAAGAAATGAATAAATTAGCCAATCAGCGAGTGACTATGCCAACATCGACTGATACCTGGATCACCAATCAGAGAAGAGTATTAGTATAGGAGGCGGAGCAAAGAAATAACTGACAGGTGGATTAACCAATCAGAGAAGTGCGTTAGCCCAAGCGTAGGTAGTGGCTGTCGGGTCAGCAGTGGGGGAAAAATGTTGGGTGGTGGATTACTTGAACTCGTTTTGACCCCTGAGGCAATTCAGAAGAGTTCTATGACCTCATTTGACCGCTGAAGGCTTTAATTACCAAGGTTTTCCACTTCAACGAACGACATGCATCATTAAAGGTGATTACTTCAGCTCTTAGACTTTGGAGTTCCATATCTTTATCACTTGATTGAATGACAGACAACAGTAAAGATGATCATTTCAGGTAAGAAAAACTTAGTTCCAAACCCTAAAAATTTCTACTCATAGTCACAAACTTTGATGCAAAACCCTAAACAAATTTAGTCCCAAAGTGATACTAGTTCGACACGACAGTCGTAAATGTTATATGCAAAGTCACAAAAGTTTGTCAAAAAGATAACCTAAACTCAAAATAGTTAGACACAAGCCAACAATTATATGCAAAGTCTAAAAAGTTACTCCAAAAGACAAATAATGTAATACTTAACCCCAAAATTTTCGTCGCATAACCAAACAGTTGAACTCAAAAGCTCTAAAATTTAGTCCCAAAGTGATACTAGTTCGACACAAAAGTCGTAAATGTATGCAAAGACCAAAAGTTTGTCAAAAAGACAACCCAAACTCAAAATAGTAGACACCAAAGCCAACAATTTATATGCAAAGTCCAAAAAGTTACTCCAAAAGACAACTAATGTAACATTAACCCCAACATCTCTACTCATAGTCACAAACTTGATGCAAAACCCTAACAATTTAGTCCCAAAGTGATACTAGTTCGACACGACAGTCGTAATGTTAGATGCAAAGTCCAAAAGTTTGTCAAAAAGACAACCTTAACTCAAAATAGTTAGACACAAAGCCCAACAATTTATATGCAAAGTCTAAAAAGTTACTCCAAAAGACAACTAATGTAACACTTAACCCAAAATTTCGTCGCATAAACCAAACAGTTGAACTCAAAAGCCTAAAAATTTAGTCCCAAAGTGATACTAGTTCGACACAAAAGTCGTAAATGTTTATGCAAAGACCAAAAGTTTGTCAAAAAGACAACCCAAACTCAAAATAGTTAGACACAAAGCCCAACAATTTATATGCAAAGCCCAAAAAGTTACTCAAAAGACAACTAATGTAACACTTAACCCAACATTTCGTCGCATAACCAAACAGTTGAACTCAAAAAGCTAAAAATTTAGTCCCAAAGTCGTAATTGTTCGACACGAAAGTCGTAAATGTTATATGCAAAGTCCAAAAGTTTGTCAAAAAGACAACCTAAACTCAAAATAGTTAGACACGAAAGGTCAAAAAGGTATACTCAAAGTCCAAAATGTTACTTCAAAAGACAACTAATATAACAACAAGCCCAAAACTTCGTCTCATAACCAAAAAGTTGAACTCAAAACCCTACAAATTTAAAACCAAAGGCAAAATAGTTAGACACGAAAGACAAAATAGTTATATTCAAAGTCAAAAGTTTGTCAAAAAGACAACCAAACTAAAAAGTTTGTCAAAAAGACAACCCAAACTCAAAAATAGTTAGACATGAAAGGTCAAAAAGGTATACTCAAAGTCCAAAATGTTACTTCAAAAGACAACTAATATAACAAACAAGCCCCAAAACTTCGTCTCATAACCAAAAAGTTGAACTCAAAACCCTAAAAAAAGTGTCCACTTATCAACCAAAGTCTTTAATACAGCTGAGAAAACCCTAATAAATAATTACAATTTACTAAAAAGGTTGCCCTTGATGATAGTTGCGACTGTGTCTAAATCATATTGAAAAATATTCATAGAACTCTAGTAAAAAACCAAACACACTAAAACACCACATTGAAAGAATGAACTTAAAGTTCACGCCCCTGTCACAACTATGCTAAGAAAAGTACTGCAAAGCATGAAAGTTATGTCCCCTGCTATAACTCTACTAAACGAAAGTATTACCAAACACGTAGGTTACACTCCTACCATAACCCACTAAGAAAACAAGATTTTGCTTAAAATACCACATTTATGATTGTTACGCCCCTTGTTCCTTATGAGGGGACGCCCATGAAACTGTTAGAAAATAGTAAATTTAACCTAGTGGCATACCCCAGATGTTATATAGACACCCCCATAGCAAAAATTTACTTAAAACTCACTTTTATGGTGGTTACCCCCATACCCATTTTGGCGGTTACGCCCATGAAACTGCTTAAAAATAGTAAATTAAACATCTAGACATACCCCAAACTTTATATTAAGCATCCCCGTATCAAGAATTTACATAAAAACCAACTTTTGAAATACTACCCCTGTACCCATTTGGCGGTTACGCCCATGAAACTGTTAAAATAGTAAATTTTAACTATAGACATACCCCAAACTTCATTTTAGTCATCCCCATATCAAGAAATGTACATAAAAATCACTTTGAAATACTACCCTCTGTACCCATTTTGGCGGTTACGCCCATGAAATCGATAAAAATTGAAATTTAACCTCTAGACATACCCCAAACTTCATTTAATCATCCCTGTATCAAGAATTACATAAAAACAACTTTGAAATTTCTACACATGTACCCATTTGGCGGTTACGCCCATGAAACTGTTAAAAATAGTCAATTTAACATCTAGACATACCCCAAACTTTATATTAACAATCCCCGTATCAGAATTTACATAAAAACAACTTTTGAAATACTACCCCTGTACCATTTTTGGCGGTTTCGCCCATTGAAACTGTTAAAAAATAGTCAATTTAACATCTAGACATACCCCAAACTTATATTAACCATCCCCGTATCATCAGAAAATTACATAAAAACAACTTTTGAAATTACTACCCCTTTACCCATTTTTGGCGGTTTCGCCATGAAACTGTTAAAAATAGTCAATGGAAATCTAGACATACCCAAACTTTATATTAAGCATCCCGTATCAAGAATTACATAAAAACACTTTTGAAATACTACCCTGTACCCATTTTTGGCGGTTACGCCATGAATCGATAAAAAATTGAATTAACCTCTAGACATATCCCAAACTTTATATTAACCATCCCCATATCAAGAATTTACATAAAAACAAGTTTGAAATTACTACCCCTGTACCCATTTTTGGCGGTTACGCCTATGAACTGTTAAAAATAGTCAATTTAACATCTAGACATACCCCAAACTTTATATAAGCATCTCCATATCAAGAATTTAATAAAAACAACTTTTGAAATTACTACCCCCTGTACCCATTTTTGGCGGGTAACGCCCATGAAATCGATAAAAAATTGAAAGTTTAACCTATTGGTATACCTCAAAACATAATATTGACACGCCCATGTATCAAATTACATGAAAAATCAATCAAAAATTAGTAGTATAGATCTAGTGATTGACCGGGGAAGACTCTCATATAAGGAAAAAACGGCACCAAAAAATGTGTCTCGATCTGCGGGTAGACTAGTTATATAAGGATTTTAGGTGCCTTCAAAGGCACTTTCCACGGGTACTATCACTAGATCTATACTACAATTTTTGATTGATTTTCAGGTAAATTTGATACATGGGGTGTCAAATATTATGTTTGAGGTATACCAATAGGTTAACTTTCAATTTTTTATCGATTTCATGGGCGTTACCGCCAAAAATGGGTACAGGGGTAGTAATTTCAAAAGTTGTTTTTTATGTAAATTCGTGATATGGAGATGCTTAATATAAAGTTTGGGTATGTCTAGATGTTAAATTGACTATTTTTAACAGTTTTTCATAGGCGTAACCGCCAAAAAATGGGTACAGGGTTAGTAATTTCAACTTGTTTTTATGTAAATTCTTGATATGGGGATGGTTAATATAAAGTTTGGGGTAGTCTAGAGGTTAAATTTCAATTTTTTATCGATTTCATGGGCGTAACCGCCAAAAATGGGTACAGGGGTAGTAATTTCAAAAGTTGTTTTTATGTAAATTCTTGATACGGGGATGCTAATATAAAGTTTGGGGTATGTCTAGATGTTAATTTCCTATTTTTAACAGTTTCATGGGCGAAACCGCCAAAAAATGGGTACAGGGGTAGTAATTTCAAAAGTTGTTTTTTAGTAATTCTTGATACGGGGATGGTTAATATAAAGTTTGGGGTATGTCTAGATGTTAAATTGACTATTTTTAACAGTTTCATGGGCGAAACCGCCAAAAATGGGTACAGGGGTAGTAATTTCAAAAGTTGTTTTTATGTAAATTCTTGATACGGGGATGGTTAATATAAAGTTTGGGGTATGTCTAGATGTAATTGACTATTTTTAACAGTTTCATGGGCGTAACCGCCAAAAATGGGTACATGTGTAGAAATTTCAAAAGTTGTTTTTATCGTAAATCTTGATACGGGATGATTAAAATGAAGTTTGGGATATGTCTAGAGGTTAAATTTCAATTTTTATCGATTTCATGGGCGTAACCGCCAAAAAATGGGTACAGGGGTAGTAATTTCAAAAGTGATTTTTATGTAAATTCTTGATATGGGGATGACTAAAATGAAGTTTGGGGTATGTCTATATGTTAAATTACTATTTTTAACAGTTTTCATGGGGTAACCGCCAAAAATGGGTACAGGGGTAGTAATTTCAAAAGTTGTTTTTATGGAAATTCTTGATACGGGGATGCTTAATAAAAGTTTGGGGTATGTCTAGATGTTAATTTACTATTTTTTAACAGTTTATGGGCGTAACCGCCAAAATGGGTATGGGGTAACCACCATAAAAGTGATTTAAGTAAATTTTTGCTATGGGGGTGTCTAATATAACAATCTGGGTATGCCACTAGGTTAAATTTACTATTTCTAACAGTTTCATGGGCGTCCCCTCAAAAGGACAAGGGGCGTAACAATCATAAATGTGGTATTTTAAGCAAAATCTGTGTTTTTCTTAGTGGGTTATGGTAGGAGTGTAACCTACGTGTTTGGTAATACTTTCGTTTAGTAGAGTTATAGCAGGGGACATAATTCATGCTTGCAGTACTTTTCTTAGCCAGAGTTGTGACAGGGGCGTGAACTTTAAGTTCATTCTTTCAATGTGGTGTTTTAGTGTGTTTGGTTTTTACTAGAGTTCTATGAATATTTTCAATAATGATTTAGGACACAGTCGCAACTATCATCAAGGGCAACCTTTTTAGTAAATTGTAATTATTTATTAGGGTTTTCTCAGCTGTATTAAAGACTTTGGTGATAAGTGACACTTTTTTAGGGTTTTGAGTTCAACTTTTTGGTTATGAGACGAAGTTTTGGGCTTGTTGTTATATTAGTTGTCTTTGAAGTAACATTTTGGACTTTGGAGTATACCTTTTGACCTTTCATGTCTAACTATTTTGAGTTTGGGTTGTCTTTTTGACAAACTTTTGAGTTTGGGTTGTCTTTTGACAAACTTTTGGACTTTGAATATATATTTGGTCTTTCGTGTCTAACTATTTTGCCTTTGGGTTTTAAATTTTGTAGGGTTTTGAGTTCAACTTTTGGTTATGAGACGAAGTTTTGGGGTTGTTGTATATTAGTTGTCTTTTGAAGTAAACATTTGGGACTTTGAGTATACCTTTTGACTTTGTGTCTAACTATTTGAGTTTAGGTTGTCTTTTTGACAAACTTTTGGACTTTTGCATATAACATTTACGACTTTCGTGTCGAACAATACGACTTTGGGACTAAATTTTTAGGCTTTTGAGTTCA